>JAMDHS010000087.1:0-84015 GCA_029717555.1 Peribolospora baueri | reverse complement strand
CCCCCTTTTTTTTTTTTTTTTTTTTTTTTTTTTGTCCCTTCCCGCCCTGCTTCCGCGTTCTGCCCATGTACATTACTCTACGGCTTCTGCGAGGCCTCGAGCGCGAATTGGTGCGATGCGATGCGATCCGACTCGCCGCTTTCTTTCGTCCGTCCGTCCGTCAAGCAAGGCAAGCCTGTACGAACCGTCATCGTACGCACACACGCGCAAACAGGAACGCGACGCGAGCGAGAAAGGAACAAGAGGACCAAGAAAGACGAGGAGAGAGATGATGACGAGGGAAACAAAAGAAAGGTCGGGTGACGTCGATCGATCGATGGATTGGCAAAACTGAGAATCGAGAATCGAGAGAGGGGGATGGATGGACGAACTCGGACTTGGACTGATAGACGGGAAGGGGGGAGGAAGGACGGTGGGATCGGTGGAGATGGGGAACGAGAAAAAAAGGAAGAACGAAAAAGAGCGGCGAGATCCATCTTTTGATTTTTTTTTTTTTCCTTTTCAAAAAAGACCTTCAAGCAAGCGATGAGGCGGCGAGGATGAAGAACAGGGGGGAGCACACGCGGCAGAGCACGACGACACGCCCACCCCAAACCTCATGCCTCGCCCTCAAGCCACACCTCCAACCACCCCACGCGCCACGGTCCGAACGACCGCCGACTGCTCGGGTACGTCCGGTTGCTCGCCTCGAGCACGTCGGCCAGCGAGGCGATGCGCGACAGCGGATAGCGCAGCCGTTCCGTCTGCCGGTTGCCGCTCTCGAGCGTTTGAAGAAGAGGGTCAACGTCGCGCGCCGGCGGCAGCACCTTGAACAACACCTTTGCCGCGTTCACCGTCGCTGCTCCCTCTCCAGACAGCGCCGCACGCGCCGGCTCGGTGAGGATGGCAGAGAGGTGAGCGGCGCCAGAGCGCAAGGAGACGGAGACCTTCAGAGACGGGTTAAAGAGCCAGATCTGGTTTGGGCCAAAAAGAGGAGTCGAGAAAGGTCAAGTGACCGGCCGGGATCGAACCGACAACGGATGGCCCGTCGCGCTCACCAATATCCTCGGTTCGCCTCCTTCCTCGTCCTCCACAACGAAATGGTGCACCGCGTGCGCCCGCGAAAGCTCGAGCAGCTCCGCGGAAACGAAGAGCGGTAGAGGGAAACTGGGCATGGCCGGCTCTCCTTCCGCCGATGACGGACGGATGGCCATCTTGTCGAAGCGAATCGGTGGACACGGCGTACTTGCGCTCACGCTGCACGCCAGCGTACCCACTTTCGCATCACACCCGCGGCACCTCACCACCGGCGGAGTCTGGCAACGTCGATACGAAACCAGGACGGCAAGAAGAAGCGAGGTCAGCATAGCCATCCGATGAACGCCTGGAGACAACGAACGCCGGGATGACGACGAAGAGAGTGTATCTCCAGCTAATAACTCTGGTACGGAAATCTCCTCGTCCGCGAGAGCTGTTTACAGGAGAACGCGCAAAGCGAACCTCGCTCTGGGGTCGTTGTATCGGCCGGACACGAACGTGTGCCCCCCGTCGCTACCTTTCCCCTTCCGATCACTCGGAGACTTTCGACGCCAACCAGCTCAACTCGGAGCGGAGCGGTTGGCGGTCGAAAACGAGCGCGGAACGAGAAGGGCGACGGAGGACCGCCGGTGGGGGAACGGCACCGGCCTTCTTTTGACCCGAATGAGGTGAAAGGGAGGAAAAAAAAGGACTAAAGAAGTAAAAGACAGAGTAACACTCACCGAGGACGATGACGAACCATCTTCGATCCTCATCGACCGCCTCTCAAGATCCCTGTCTGCGCTCCGGGGCCACACCAGAAACTTCTCCCCAACCCACGCCTCTCCCTCCCTCCCTCCGCCACCAAACCCTTCCTCGATGCCCCTCCTCCCCCTTGCCAACCCCTCCGCTACAGCTTGATCGGAATGGCACATCCATGCTTCCACCAACTCCTCCCAGTGCTCGCTCGGCAACGCCCTGTACGTCCGCACGCCGGACGCGTTAGCAAGTTGAAGGCCGCAAGAGATGCAAAAGAGGCCACCAGGGCGGATTCGGGAAAGATAAGTGTGGGAATAAGGGAAAGAGGCGAGTGGAGCGCCAGCGGCATCCTGATGGTATCCCGGCGAACTAGTGAAAGACGATGTCGAAGAAGGCCCGGTGGGGTCGATAGAACGATCGGAAACAGTACGAAGTCGAAAAGCCCAGTGGTCTGTCGAAAACGACACACGATCGCGTTGACACGGCGCGACGGGAGAGGGGAGAAGGAGCGAGGCGACGACGCCTGTGTCGAGATGCTTGATCTGCAGTGCTGCCGGGTTGGTCGGAAGCACCTCGCCCTCCAACTCTCCCTCTACCGGTGCCGTCGCAGTGTCGTCCATGCCGTTTCCGCTTCCTGGACGAACAGGACGAACGAGGACGGAGATAGCGCCCACGTTGGCCTGACTCTCCGCTATGTGCTCGAAGGCGAGGGACCTGAGGGAGGGAGCTGCAGGATCAGCGCGCGCGCTTGCTTGCATCGCCAATGAACCGAGGAAAAGCCTTTAAATGATCGACGAAGAAAGCAACGGGCGAGGAAGAAAGAAAGACGGATAGGAAGATAGAGGCTCACCGATGTCGTTGGCATCGGACCCAGCTCCTCCGCCCCGCATAGTTGTGTCCGCTGGTATCCCTTCCCCGCCCTGCTGACCAACTCCATCGATCCTCGTCGGTTGCCCTCCCCCTGGACTCACATCGGAGGCCTTCCCTTTGTTCGTTGCCGGATTCTCATTCTCAGCACCGTCCTCCTCCTTTGCAGGTTGCGAATCCATCCGGGTACTCAGAAAATTTTCCTGACCTTGCCCGTGCGCCGAGGGTGTCTGCCTTTGGGCGCCGAAGCGCGGGCGCGAGGCGGTCTGGCTGGAGGGAACAGACCCGCTCTTGACGAAGTCTTGAGTACCCAGTCGGCCCGAGGACGAGCGTACGATCAGGCCTGAGAGGAAGTCTTCTCGCTCCTCCATGGCCTCGCGTCGCTGGATCGATCCGCCCCAAAAATGTCGGTGAACATCAGCACCATAGTGGACTTCGGCCGTCTTTCCCCAACCCTCTCGCATGTCGCGGAAGCTCTACCCCACTCACCTCCACCGTGCCCTTTCGGCCAGCCTCCACCTGCCTCCTTCCCAACTCGGCCCTCTGATCACCCATGCGCCTCCCCTGCACAGCGATGAGCCGAACCAAGATATCCTCTATCTGATCTTCCTCCTGCGCAGCTGCGGCGGTCGACGACAGCTCCTTTTCCTTGCCCTTAGAAAATGAACCTCCCGATAGGGCGGCGGAGGCGGCACGGGCAAGAGAAAGGGGGGCGGACATTCGCCGGTTGGCGATGCTGAGCGTCGAGCTGCGGGACGCCCCCACAGCCTCTTTCTCCTTGAGTGCGCCTGAGCCCGTCGCGACACTCGCAGACGCATCCCTCGTCGCGGCCGCCGCAGCTGCAGAAACGCTCTGAGGCATCTCGACCCTCTGATCCTCCATCCTCCCCCCCCTGCCTAACCTATCCACCAAGGCACCCAGCCTGAGGAAGTGCATCTCCCTCTCCTTGCGCCCGCTCACTTCCACGCGCTGGTTTGAGAGCTGCGGCGCAACCACGTAGAGGTGCGTGATGGCGTCCTGGACGAGGCTGAGGTCGTGCATAGTTTTCTGAGCAAGCAGCGACGCGATCTCCGCTCGACGAGCGGCGGCACGTTCGGCAGCTAGGGCGGCACCTGTGGACGTTCCCTCGCCTGCTATGGCCGAGTCAAGCCACGAGGCGTGCCGATCCGCTCGTGTAGCCGTGGAGCTTCTCCTCCCCGCTTTCATAGCCGCCTTTTCCCCTGTCCCCTGCGCTCCACCCTCATCAAAAGAGGCCTTCTCCGCCTTCTCCGAGTCATGGAGCTCCTTGCTGAGTCTCACAGAGTCGTAGGCAGGAGGGACGCCGACGACGCTTCCCTGGCTGCCGAGTTCGTACGAGTACGAATAGCTTGGAGGGAGGGAAAGAGACCGGGCTCCGCCAGACAGGGCCGCCGACGCAAAAGAGCCGCTAAGGGTGCGCGTGTCTGTGACGGTCGTGTCCACAGAGGCGCGCGGTTCGAGACGCGCTTCTCCTGGGTGGGGTGTGGCTAGCGCCGGCGCGGGAAGAGGAGACCCAAGAACGTCAGAGATGGACTCGACGGGTTCTTCCACCTCTTGTACAACGTGTACTCCGCCGGCCCCAGCGTCCGGCAGCTGCATCGACGCTCGGCGGGGGGGGACCGTAATGCCCGGATCGACATCTCCAGAATCGTCACCGGGGGCAGCGGACTCGGCCCGCTGCTGAGCGACGAGAGAGCTGACGACACCGAGGAGCAAATCAATCTGTGCCCATGCTTCCTCCGCTCGAGCTTGCTCGTTTCCGCTCGTCGGACGACCCTCTTCATCGAGCGGGCTGGTGGGAGAAGAAGACTGCTGGAACGAGAGCATGGAGCGATGCAAACTGTCGAAAACATCTGCACCCATGGTTCCATTGTTGACGCCCGAGAAGGAACCAAAAATAGTACTCTGAGTGGCGGAGCGAGGTCTTGTGCCCGCACCGACGATGGAACCTCCGGAACTGATGAAAGAAGAAGGCCGAGAACGTGCCCTGCGCCCTAGCATGGGGTTCCTCGCTCTACTAAGGTGCACGACAGCTCTTAGAAGGGCGCATAGCGCCGTGCTCAAGTCCATTTCGAGCTGGGAGAGGTGCGCGACAGGTACTTGGGCGAAGGAGTCGGAGAAGGCAGAGATCTTCTGGGCGACCCCGGCGTGGGATGTCGGCGTGGCTTCGGAAGGGGACGGTAAGGTTGAGACTGGAGCCGAAGGACCAGGTGCGGAGGTGGGGGCAGTGGGAGTCTCGGGCGCGGAGCTCAGAGGCGAAGCTTGCGCCTCCTCGAGCTGCTGAAGGCTTGAAAGCAGAGATCGCAGCAACGCCCGGTCCTCCTCCGAGCTCGAGCTGGGGGACATATTGGCCCGTGCGAGCGCCGAGTTGAGCAGGTCTCGCAAGGCGAGGAGCGCCGCTAGTTGGAGCGAAGAGAGAGAAGCAGCTACGTCCTGTGAGTCAATGAGTGACGAGAAGAAGGCAAAGTGTTTAGTTCGAATACATCTATGTGACCTGTTCGCATGATAATAAGCCAAAGAAACCCAAAAGGGGACATACACACCTTTGGCAGAGCGGACACTTGGTGCGCGTTGATCCTCAGGTTCACATTGGCCGACGGATCGGCCTGTCAAACGGAATGGCACGAAGCGGCAAGTTTGAGCAATATCAGCATAATTAGCACGAAATGTGCCGCATGTCACGAGAGATCGCCCGTTGCTCTCCTGCTCCCTTACCTCGGCCCCATTCGTCCTTCCGTTGACAGCCTTAGCCCTCTCTTGCGACTCGTCGAATCCTTCGTCCTCCAAAGGCTCCCTTCCCAATTCTTCCAAGATCTGGCTCTCCTCCTCCTCCACCGCCGCCGTCCCATTTGTCCCCGGTTGGTTCCCCATCACAGTAGCACCGCCGTGGAGAGGAGCGGTAGGTACGGAGGGAAGGACGATGGTGGAAGGGTCACGGACGGAGGGCGAACCCATGGTGGTACTCGCGACTGACGCGGCCGCCGGACGTGGTCGCTCGAGGGTGGCCATGCCGGGTGGATTGGTGAGGCAAGCAGAGACAGAGACGCGCTTGAGTGAACTCTCCCTTGCTCCGGTTTGTCCGCCGTCCTTCTGAAACGATCTGCGACTGGAAGAGGGGATAGAGAAGGAAGACGAGGAGAAGAGAGCCGGCGGGGCGGTCGCCGGACTGCGGCGGTCACCTTGGCCGATCTCTGGCCCGGATGCGGCGAAGACGGGCTAATTTAAAGGCCAATATTGAAATGTCATTTCAAAAGGCCCACCGCAGGTTTATCTTCCGGGAGGGATGCCGCAGTCTGTACCAGTGTTCCGGACATCGAGGTGTGCAAGTCTCTCTCCTCTTCGTACGCCAAGCGAGAATACGGCCTCACCATGGTGGTCATGAGGCCTCCTCTCTTCTCTCTCCGCCTCGCGTCGGCGCCGCCGACCTCCTCGTTTGGTGTGCTAATTGCAGCCACTTTTCCTCGGTCGGTGCCCTTCTTCGCGCGCGCACCCTCTAGCTCCTCGACGTCCCCGTGCTCTCGCTGCTACGGCACCAGCTCCTCCTCCTCCCCGTCCTCCTCGTCCGCACGTCCGCCCTCCACCTCTGCGCAACCTTCCGCGCAAGCACCAACCCCACAGCCAAATCAAAAACGACCACCACCGGCGACGCTCGTGGAGGAAATAGCCCAGCTCCGAGACCAACCTCTACCCTACCTCGACCGGGCGTTAGGCCTGCCCGACCCGCCGACGTCGAGGAAGAAAACTTGGGAGGAGAAGAGGGCGGAGCTATTGGATAGGGATTTACACATGGCAAAGAGGAGGCACATGTGAGCGCGGCCCTCCGATTTGCGCTTCTTTCCCCCAATGCATGCTCCTATGAATTTCGCACACTGAATCTTCTGGGAAACGCCTGCCTCTGACGTCTCGCAGCGTGAAAGAGGCCACGAAAGGCTATTTTCACGACTTTCACAGGCTGCGCGCACATGGCGGTAAGACGTGGAGGTCGCCCACCACCTTGATACGCGAGGACGTGAGTCGCTGAGGGAGGCGGGAGCGCATCGGACCGGTTGCTCTTCCGATTAACGGTGCTCTCGTGGAGACCCAAAATCTGATTTGGCTGAGCCTTGTTTCATTTCTACCACGTCCTTTCCCCCCTCCTAGAAAGCACTCTACATCCCTGACGTCAGTGGAGTGACCCTCTCCGACCGCTCCTCAGTACATTTGGCTGATATGATCCAGAGCAAGGTGTCCATCGTTGCGTTTTTGGGGAGTAGGATGTCCGAAGTGAGTCTTGTTGGTAATGATATGATGCTGGTGTAGCGGAGTGACGCAATGCCTAGGAAGAGAGAGGCAGGGGCATTCATCTCTCTTACTGACAATATCTCTCTTTATCGCATCCCACCCCCTCCCACGACTCAGGAGCATGTCAAGAGCTTCGTGGAACCTACCCTGCGCGCTTACAGCAAAGACTCGGACTTTCAATTCATCCAGGCGAGTGACATGTCAATCCCGACTATCCTTGTTTATTGCTCTGACTCATCCCGTTTGCTCCGATTCGCCCATCTCTGCTTCCATTCCTGTTCTGCGGTCCTTCGACCGCACTGCAGATCAATCTTCAAGAGAACCCGCTCAAATCCCTCCTCGTGACCTTCTTCCTCTCCTCCCTCCGTCGTACCGTGCCCGAAACCCAACAGCGTACTTACCTGCTATCCTCGCAAAACATGGAGTACCTCCGCGAGCCGATGGGCATGGAGAACAAGCACGTGGGCTACGTTTACCTCGTCGGGCCGGAGGGCAAAATTCGGTGGGGCGGGGGTGGGTTCGCGCTAGCTGATGACGGGGGCAGCGGAGCGGAGGGTGAAGGTCAGGAGGGCGTGGAGAAAGGGACGGGGACGGGGAACACAGCGAGAGCCAAGAAGGAAGTGGGAGAGGCGGAGGCCTTGGCGAGCTGCACAGGCGTGCTGCTTAGCCGCATGAAAGAGCGGAGGAAGAAGTAGGTGTCGTAGGATAGGTACTCTTCGGTTTATTTGGAACATCGACCTCCTCCGTCCTTGCTCCTTTCGACCCTCTTCGATTGGATCTGTTCGCCTCTCTTCTCTGAGCCGCCCGTGCAAACAAGCTTTGGAGCGAATCCGCATATCTCACTAGCGATGTCATTTTCGTCTACGATCCTGGCACTGCCGATCCGCCGGATCTGTTAAGGAAGCCAGTCAGCCACTCGTCATCTCGAATGAAAGAATGGAGTTTATTTGAGGAAGGGCAATCTCGCGTGGAGGTCGACTCGGCTAGGCGAAGTAGTCGACGGCGGAACTTGACGCGTAGCCGAGACCAGACGCGGCGCGTTGAGAGGCGCGCCGAGCAGCGTCGCCTCGCCTCGGATCCTCACTCCCATCCTACTCCCATCCTCCTCTTCCTTCCACTCTACAGTTCGCCGACGCCGTCGACCCCTCGTCAGCGTCCTCTTCATTTCGCTTTGTAAAATTTTCTGTTTCGCATCACTCCATTTGCTCTTTCCCTTTTCAAGAGCCTCTCGCGGGTACTGGGCGGCGCATATCTCATCCCCGCTCCCTTCCCCTCCCCGGCGTTCCCTCTTCCTCCGTCGCACACACCCACCCTTCACGCACTCCCAAAGGTCAAATCCGAAAATGCCGCTCGTCCACCTAGAGTTGGAAAACTTCAAGTCGTACAGGGGCAAGAAGGTCATCGGCCCCTTCTACGACTTTACGTGCGTAATCGGGCCCAATGGGAGCGGCAAGAGGTGAGTCGCCAAGTTCGAAGATCGATATGGGCCGCTCGTTTCTCTCGTGTCTTGCTTCGCTCCTCTCCTGCCCTTTTATTCCTTTGGAGAGGGTCTCGTTCCGTTGTTCGTTTGCATCGGAAATGCATCGGCTTTTTCACTTACTGACCTGTTTTCCGTCCTCGCGACCGATCGTGCCTTCTTTCTCCTTCCGGGCTTCCCTCTCTCATCGTGATCCTAGCAATCTTATGGATGCTATCTCCTTCGTGCTAGGCGTGAAGTCCGCTCAATTGCGTTCCTCCCAGCTTAAGGACCTCATCTATCGAGGTCGGAAGCTGGGAGCCGGAGGGGCCGCGGAGGGAGGGGAGGAGGGGGAGGGAGAAGGCAGAGGAGAAGGAGAGGGCACTGCTACGACTGCGAGCGTTACGGCCGTTTATAAGGACGGTAGTGGGAAGGAGTGGCGTTTTCAGAGGACGTGAGTCGTTCAGTCTCTAGTGCCCTCTTCATCCTTAGTCCTGTTCGTTAACCTTCCAGCCTCCTTTTCATCGCTCGTCGCTGCCGCATCAACTAAGGATCTCCGCTTCTGGTTCCTCTGAATACCGTCTCAACGGCCGAGCGGTCGCGTATGCGAAGTACAACTCAACACTCGAGCAGCATAACATCCTCATCAAGGCCAAGAACTTCCTCGTTTTCCAGGGAGACGTGGAAGCCATCGCTAGTCAGAGTCCCAAGGACCTTACCAGGCTCATCGAGCAGATCAGTGGGTGAGTGTCATGTCTCTTTCTTTTCTTGTCCATGTCAAATCCATCAATTCTCTCCTTGCTGTATGTTCCCTAAACTGAACGCGCTTCACCCCACCTCTTTCCGTAGGTCTTTGGAGCTCAAAGAGGATTATGAGCGCGCAAAGCTTGCGCAAGAGCGCGCGGTCGAAAACTCGACATTCAGCTTTAGCAAGCGGAGGGGAATCAACTCAGAGCTGAAGCAGTTCAGGGAGCAGAAGACAGAAGCGGAGAAGTTTGAGAGGCTACAGAGGGACAAGGTCCGTTTTCGATTCTATCCCTTGCGGATGACCTTGGCGGCGCAAAGGGATTCCGTGATGGTGGCTGTGGAGAAGCTGACTTGCTCGCCCTCATTCTGTTTACCCATCCTCATCCCTTCAGGAGCGTGCCATCCTCCTCCACCTACTTTGGCGTCTATTCCACATCAACGATGGCATCTCATCCAACACTGGACGCATCAATGCCAAAAACGATGAGCTTGCCGGTCTGCGAGCGGAGGTAAACAGGCAGGAGCGACACTTGAGAGAGGCTAGAAAGGAGCAGGCCCAAGCTCATAAGGAGACGATGAGGAAGGAGAAGGACATCAAGAGGAAGGAAAAGGACCTCGAGGACAAGGTATGTGTGCGCCCACTTGAATCATTCCCCGGCCTGTCTGACCTTAACAATTCACTTCTCGACGACTCGACTCACAGCGCCCGGAGCTCGTGGCAGTGGATGAAAAGATCGCACACAGCGTGCGAAAATCGAACAACGCCGAGACGCTACACGAGCGCGTGCAGAAAGACGAGGAGAGACAGGCGAGGAGCTTGCAGCAGTTGCGTGCTGAGCTCGATCAGGTTCGAAGGGCTGCTGACCGGGCTGACGGTGAGCGAGAACTGCCTTTCTCTGCGTGCATGTGTGTGTGTTGTTGCTGATCTATTCACCGACCTCGGCATTGCGCAGCCGCGGCAAGGCAAGCTGCTGAATCTGGCATGGCGCTCAGCGAGGCTGACCGGAATGAATACCGAGAGAAGTGAGTGAATGGATTGGAACACAGGAAACCGTAAGGTTGCTTGTAGCCCCAGACCCGCTGACGACTTTGCGCTTCCCATTCCCGCAGGAAAGCCGAAGCGAGTCTTCGCGCGACGGCGGAACGTCAACAGCTGGAAACGCTGTATCGCGAACGGAAGACGAAGGACAGCACGCTTGCCAGTCTCAAGGACAAGCTCGAGGAGCTGAACCGACGGAAGTCCAAACTCGCTGCTGAGCAAGAAACTCTGAACGAGCGCAACCTTAGTTTGCAGACCAGGATTAAGGAGACTCAAGATGGCCTGGCTAAGGCCAAGCAGAATTTGAATGGGGCACAGGCGGAGAGGACGAGGATCAGGTGAGCAGGCGGTCGTGGTTGTCGTCGTTTTCGTCTCCGCCTTGGCTGCCGTTTCAATGGCAAGGAGGCAACTCGTTGAAACAACTCGAGCTGACGCGTTGCTTGCGACGACTCTCCATAGCCAAATCGAGACCGAGCTGAACGAGAAACTGCAAGACTGCTACAACAAGCTTCTCCAAGCCCGCGTGGACCAGAAGGAGTCGGAGCGCGAGTCTAAGCTCAAGGAGATTTTCGCTTCGTTGCAGAAGATTTTCCCTGGTGAGTAGCGTTCTTTTGCGTCTGTATTCATAGCTGTTTGTGTCCACTTGTCTTGTATCTGGCAACTAACGAGGACGTTATTGCTTGTACCTCATCCGGACAGGCGTGCAAGGCCGTGTCATAGATCTGTGCAAGCCCACGCAGCGCAAGTACGAGGCTGCCGTCGCGACCGTCCTGGGAAGAAATGCGGATGCTGTCATCGTGGACCGGGAGAAGACAGCGATCGACTGCATCGAAGTGAGTCGCTTTAGCATTTACGCTCCGCGCCGCTTGTATTATTTTGCGACTGACGGATAACGAACGTGCCCTTGCCTTGAACGCGCCTATCAGTATATGCGCAGCTCTCGAGCCGGTCAGGCCACGTTCATCCCGCTCGACACGATCCAAGTGAAAGGGGTGAACGAAAAGTACAGGAGCATTGCCCGTGGTGCCCGTCTGGCCATCGACGTGATTCAGTACGACCCTGGCGTTGAGAGGGCGCTGCAGCACGCTTGTGGGAACGCTCTCATTTGCGATTCTCTCGATGTAGCGCGGTACGTTTGTTATGAGAAGGGCCAGGAGGTAAAGGGTGCGTATCGTCTCGCTTCCAATGGGTTCGAAAGGCTGCCTGCCAGACGTTTGCCAATGTTCATGGTCGCGTCTGTCCTGCCCTTGTCTTTCGTCTCTGCGCGTTTTTGCTTCATAGCCGTCACCTTGGAGGGCACCGTTATACACAAGAGCGGTCTCATCACTGGCGGTCAATCGGGAGGCGGTCCCGGTCGACGGTGGGAAGACCGCGAGGTTCAGAGTGAGTCATGGCAGAGACGGCGAAGAGCCCGCCCACGAGTTGTTGACGCCAGTCCTTGTTCTCTCACCGTCCAAGGCCTCCATCGCCTGCGAGACAATTGCTTGGCCCAACTGCAGGAGCTCAGCAAGACTAAACCCCGTGGCAACATCGACGAGGACTTCATGAGCGAGATCAGCCGGTTGGAGTCGGAGCTGACTGTCGCTAAGGATGACCTGGTGAGAATTGTTTTCTACCCGGCCTTTGCTCCCCTGCAGTGCTTCCCAAGGCTCATCCTTCTCGGATTCGTTTTCGACTTTAGAGTGCCACTCAACGCCGTCTGAACGGCATCAAAGACGAAATCAAGCAAGTCGACAAGGAGATCAACGCCCTCACGCCCAGACATGATGACGCCGTCAGCGAAGTAGACAAGTTGGCTGGAAGGATCTCCAAGCTTGAGTCCGTCGTCAACGCTGAGGAAGACGAGATCTTCATCGACTTTTGTCGGCGCATCGGCGTGTCCAACGTTCGTCAGTTTGAGGAGCGGCAGTTGAAGGTAACTCAAGAGCAGAGCGAGGCGAGGCTTCAGTTCGACACGCAGATTGCCAGGCTCACGCATCAGTGAGTCCCCCATTGTTGGTCGGGCTAGTGAATTGCTCGGCGATGGACTGATAGAACATTGTCTCTTCTTCCCGCAAGGGTCAACTTCGAGCAAGAGCAACTGTCGACGACACGGGAGCGCCTCCAACTCCTCCGTCGGACGGTCAACTCGGAGAAAGAATCTCTCAAGCGCCTGGAGACGGAGAGGACAAGAATCCAAGCTGAGCTCGACGCGATTAAGACGGACACGAACAATTTGCATGAGGAGCTTGCCCAACTCACTGAAGAGCACAATACGAAGACGTCCGCTTTGGAGGAGGTCAAGCGGAGCACGTACAAGGCCATGAAGCGACTCGATGGGGCGCTCAAGGAGATCGCTGCTTGGGTGAGTCGTGTGGACACGCCGTGATGAACTTGATCAGAGACATTGCTTCAATCCGTCGGGCTGATTTTGATGGTCATGTCGCCGGTCGTTTGTCATTGGCACAGAATGACGAGATTGAGAAATTTGATTCTGAACGCTCCGCTCTCTACAAGAGGTGCCGTCTTGAGGAGATCGACTTGCCATTGGTGTCTGGTGATCTCAGTCGAGTGCCGCTTGAAGAAGTTCGTACCCTGATTGCCTCTTCTATTTCAGGGTCAGCGGCTGAACATAATCCGCCCGTTTTGCCCCGTCGTACAGGTGTTGCACACTGCGCCCATGAACGTGGACGGAGAAGATGACGCCACGCAGCGGGCGATCCAGGTGCAAGACTTTGGCATCGAGGTTGACTTTACTGACCTCGAGGACGACGAGAAGGCGAACGGCTCGAGCGACATGGACAAAGAGCTGCAGTCCAACATCGCCAAGATTGCTGCGGAGATCGAGAAGCTGGCACCGAACATGAAAGCCATTGACCGGCTCGAAGACGTCGAGTCCAAGCTCGCCGAGACGGAGAAGGACTTCGATCGGGCGCGTCGTGAGGCGAAATCGGCTAAGGATGAATTCAACGACATCAAAAAGAGGAGGTATGTTAGTCGCTGGTGCCGTGTTCTGCTTTCTATCTCTAATCCAGCATATGCCCCTCGTTCCCGCAGGTGTGACCTGTTCAACAAGGCGTACAGCCACATTTCCGAGCGCATCGACAAGGTCTACAAGGAGCTCACAAAGGGCAAGGCTTCTCCGATGGGAGGTGTCGCCTATCTGACTGTGGAGGACAGCGAAGTGAGCTGGGCGTACTCTACTCCGGCGCCGCGTCTGTCCGTGACTGACTCTTGCCCGTCTATCATTGCGATAGGAACCCTATCTCGGTGGGATCAAGTACCACGCCATGCCTCCCATGAAGCGCTTCCGTGACATGGAGCAGCTGTCCGGAGGCGAGAAGACTATGGCAGCCCTTGCGCTGCTCTTTGCCATCCACAGGTGAGACCTCACACTAGCTGTCTACGCACAAGACCCAACAAAACGGGTTGCTCATCAACGTCTTTTTGGCTACGGCATGATCCGCGCATCAGCTTCCAACCGGCACCCTTCTTCGTCCTTGACGAGGTCGATGCAGCGCTGGACAACACCAACGTGGGCAAGATCGCAAATTACATCAAGCAGCACGCCGACCAGTCGTTCCAGTTCATCGTCATCTCGCTCAAGTCGTCCTTGTACGAACGTGCTCAGGCCCTAGTGGGGATCTATAGGGACCAGGGTTACAACTCTAGCGTGCGTAGGACTTTTATTCAGGAAGCTGATCGAAGCGATCGAAAAGCTAACGGGTCCAGAGGCTTTGTGCTGACGTTACGGACCGATCGGTTCTCTACTCCCACTCAGTCCACTCTCACCCTCGATCTCACCAAGTTCGCCGCTGAGTAGACGGCTCGCTGCTGGTCTTACCATCGCTGCCGTCGTCTCTCACTTCTTCCCTCCAGCTACATACCCACGGCCACTGTACTGCTATGCGTTCTTCGTCACGCTCGCATTGTAACACGAGTTTCCATTGCCCATCTTAATCCAACTTGTCGCAGGTATCTATCAACCTATCGAGAGCCAAACGCCGTCCTCTTTTTTTTCCTATTTTCCTATGCTCGGGGTATGAACCCAGCGGATGCTTTCTCCACGTCAGAGACCCTTCTCAATGTACGACTCGATCAGGCCCTCCAGAGTGAGAGGGTAGTCCATGAGAGGGTAGTCCTTGAGAACGACCTTGTCGCCTTCGAGCAACGTAGTCGGCTGCACGCGCGTACTCCTCCGAGCGAATCCATGCCGCGCCGGCGGTGTCCCAAACTTGAAAGGCGATCGACGATGGTTGTCTGAGAATCTTGTGACCCTTCAAAAGGATACGCATGACCAACGGACGGTTAGGACAGGTAAAGACAATGACGGATAGCCAGACTTGTTTGCTCACCATCTCGGCATATGTATAGTTCCTGAAAACATGGATGCGGACGAAAGCTGTGAGTGGAGGACGACAAAATGAACGCCTCAAGTAAACGAATTGCGTACCTAACCGACGACGAACGAACGCCATCTTGATCAAACAACCCAGCAAGAAACCGCCGTAAATTCTTATCGAACTGACGAAGACAACGGTGGGCGACTACAACAAGTAAATCGAAAGTAAGGGTGGCTGGAAGGTAGGAACGGAAAACGAGACAGAGCGAGGGGAAGAGCGACGGGAAGAGAGAGCGAGAGCGAGAGAGAATGAGAGACGAAGAAAGAGCCAGAGAGAGAGGAGAGAAGAGGAGAGAAAAGAAGAGAAAGAATCGAAGTGCGAATACAAGGAGCGTGGGTGGTGTGGGTGCGCGTTCTGTAAACTCGAAACCGTCTCGTGTGCGAAACAGATGCGCGAAGCGAGGGTAACTTGGGGAGAAAGGGGTAGAAGGCGCAAGGAAGCGCGGCTAAGCGTCGACGCGAATCAAAGAGCAAAGGGCAGAAACGGCGGGGCCCCAAACGTGGGACAAAGCAAAGAAGAAGCGAAACGAATCAGAGATTTACAAGAGCACGATGTCGTTCGAACAATGACGACGGTGTTGCAAACCGAGTGAATGGAAGCTTCAGATGGAGCAGGGCAGAAAAAAGCATGGAAGGGCCCAGTCGAGTTGACAGGGCCCAACTCAAGGCAGGCGGCGGAGGTACCACTAGTCTAAAGCGGGCGCATCGACGCGGACGGTGGACGGCGCGCTCTCATTTTTCACATCCGCACCCACTTCCGTACGAGAGCTCGGCAGGACGGTGTCGCGACGAGAGGCGCCGACGAGCAAGTCGGCCGCCAAGGAACGGGCAGATGCGAGCTCGTGGGGTGACAAACTGCTGTCCGTGCTCGGTCGCGGCGATGAGGCTTCAAAGCCCTCGTCCTGCGGAGGAGATGGGAAAGCGGACAAGCTCATCAAGCCAGAGGACTCGCGGGTCTGGCGATGTGAGTGAGAGTGGTGCGGGTGTGCCTCGTCAGGGTGGTCGGAATGCATGCGCGGTTGGATCGTCGAGGTGGTGCCTACGGTGAGCACGCTGGACCGGAACGTGTCCTGCGATGGACGGAAGTCGTCATCGCTTTCTGGATCCGCGTCCGTACCGCCGTCACCGCCATATCTGCCTCCAAAGGTAAGCACGGACTCGTGAAGCCGGTGTTGGCGCTCGCGGTAATAGGCGCCAGTGGAGGGTACGTAGATGCCGCGCATGGTCCGCGGACTGTGGAGCGAGGCAACCTCGTCGTGGTCGAAAGATGAATCGCGAGAATGACCGGCCACGTAGTCTCGTTGCGAAGAGTCGCGGGAATGACCGGAGACGAACGCTTGCCGGGAGCCTTGGGTGGAGCGGATGCCTAACGGAGATTGAGTGTCTCGACCGAGACTGAGAAAGCTCGAGGAGGGACTGTGAGGTTCATTGTCCGAGTCGGAAAGGTGCTCCGGCCCCTCGTTTGCGGCGGCGGGGACACCGATTTGCTTCTCCACATGCTGCTGCTGCTGCTCTTGGTTTTGACTTGGCTGTTGAAGAAGACTCGACATGCCGTACTCTCGCTCCAAGGCCGAGAGCCGCCGTTGCATGTGACAGTAATCCTGGCCGTCGTCGAGGCGGTACGCGAGGTCGAGGAACGAGTCCGCCGGGCTGGTCACTGTCCTCTGCGTGCCGACGACCAGCGACGAACGATCGGGCGCGATGTCAAGGAAGCTGCCGCTTGAGCCCTCTTGTGAACTCCTTCCTCCGTCTTCCTGAACCGGAGTGCCGGACCTCTCCCCTTGAACCGACTGGCCAGACGAGGACGCCTTGACCAACGTCGGTCGACGTTGGACAGCGACCGGACCGCGCCACAGCGACTGTTCACCGGCGAGCGAGCCCGAACGGGAGAGGGGGGGGGGCACGTCGCTCAGGCCGAAGATCTCGTCTGCAAAGCTCGACGTCGCCCATGTCGACTCGGGCCGGCTGCCGCTCTCGCTCGATTCGGCCATGGACGTGGCGCGCTGCATGACGTGCGCCGACGGTCGCCGGCGCTGGTCTGGTCCGGACCCATCCACTTGCGAGCTGCCGTCGCCCGCGGAGAGGTAAGGTTTGACAATCTCCTCCACCGTCTCGGAGTTTCTACGCAGAGCGAGCGCGGCCTCTTTGAAACGCGAGCTGCTTCCGCTGCTGAACCGGTCCTCGGGCAACGCCTCGGTCTTTTCTCCTCCCTCTTGCGCAGTGGCGTCCAGCTCCGGGTTGAGCACAGACGAGGCGCGCGCCTGGGAGAGCGGACGGCCAGCGTCGGGCGGAAGCGTGGAGCTGCGTGGTCGGCTGATACTGCCGACGGACAGCAGCTCAGACTGTCTCGAGTGTTCGCGAGCAAAGGTGGAGGAGACATCGACACCGGAGGCGCGCAAGCCGGTGGTAGAGCTGAAGCCGCCAGTCTGACTGGGCCGCCGGAACCAGAGGTGATCAAAGTCTTCGTCATCCGCCGTGCTGATGATGTGAGGGCGGAACGCTTCCTCGGGCGAGCCGTGCACTTCCGCAGTGCCGTTGCTGTTGTCGTAGACGCTGCTAAGCGATGAGAGCGGCGAGCTAGCATTTGGCAATGTGCGCGAACGCCGTCGCCCACCGAAGCGCTCCCACCTAGCCGGTCCGAAGCTCGCCTTACCGCCATCCCCAGCGGGACGGGAATGAGAAGTAGGAGTAAAGTAAGAGTCGTTGGCCAGCTGCGCGGCGGAGAACTCGTTGGGCATGAGAGAGGGCGTCTGGAAAGGTTGTGGCGCCGTCGTGGCCGGGACGCTCGAACCGTCAGCGGATGGCGGGCTCGGCGACACATCAGCGGGGACGTGGGCCGGGGCGGCGGACAAAGACGACGACACGGAGGCAGCCGTAGAGGGCGGGGAAGGTTGTGTGGAATCGGACAGTGAGGGGCCGCCGGGGCCCGTCTTCGGAGACGTTCTCGCAGGCCGAGGCGGGACGGGCAAGCTAGTGGCGCCTGCGAACGTCCTGGCGCCTCCGCCGTCGCGCCGTCGCGACTTGCCGGGTTCGGAGAAGGACCGGATGAGCTCGGTGGGCGAGGCGACCGAGTTGGAGCTCGAACTCTTCACTGGTCTTTGGGAAGAAGCGGGATAGGCCGTGGCGGCACGCTCATCCGCGAGCGAAACCGACGCTCCGCGTCCGTGGATGGTGCTGGCGGCGGCAGCGGCCTCGCGAGGGGCGTTGGCAATGATGGAGGGCCGACTGCGTCTGAGGCTGCTGCTGCGAGCGGGGATGGGCGTGGGAAGCGAGTCGGGAAGACGTTCGACCCTCGCCGACCGGCCTCTCGAGACCGGGGCGGGGTCGGGCGACGAGGACCCGGAGTGGGAACTCAGAAAAGCGGCGAGCACGCCCTGGGCACCGGCCTTGCTCCACGCCGCCTCCTCTCTCTTCGCAGCTTCATTGCCGGGCGGCGTGCCCAGGCGCCGATGAGAAGAAGGATCTGTCACATTCTTCGCCGCCGGGCCGCCAGACCTGGACTCCGCCCACGGTTGCTGCTGCGAGGCGGAGGCGGCTTCTTCTGGCCTTGGTTCGAGGGCGTGTTGCACAGCATGAGGAGGCAATCGATGTTTCTGAGCCCGGAGGTCCGCGCTGCCAGTCTTGGTATGGCTAGCGATGGCAACAGCCCCAGACGAGCCGCCGCCGGCAGCGGCGGCGGGGACGCTCGCGCCTCCGAGAGCGGTGGGCGTGCCAGAGTGAGAGCGGCTGGGAGGGGGGGCGGCAAAGTCGACGCTGCGCTTGCGTCCCGCCTGCCGGACGGGAGCGGTGGAAGAGGGAGAGATGGCGAGACCGACGAACGAATTGCGCGCTCGGTTGCTCAAGTCCGTCGACGACGGCGGGGGTACGACGGTGGGCACGACAGTGCCGGCGGTCGGCGTCGGACGAGGCGAGAGCGGCGCAGTGACGGAGACGGAGGGAACGTGCGCTGTAGACGCGCCCACCCCCGAGATGGGAGGAGGGAAGCGATATTGCCGCTGTTCGGAGACGTCGCGCTGGGAAGGGACTGCTGGGCCAGCCCTCCTGGCCGTCTGCGCGTCGAGGCTCTTGGCGGGCTGCCGACCAATGTAGACTGGTTCATCGGTGACGAGGGCAGGCTTGGTAGAAAACGGATCGCTGTCGAAACGACGGCCGTTTCGCCGGGTGAGCCCCTGCGGGCCGCCGTCGATGGCGCCCCAAGGCGACGACGACGCGGCCGTGGAAGAAGCGGCGAGCGTCTTTCTATCCGGCCTGTCGCCGCGGTCGCCGAAAGAGGCGGAACGCCTGTGCCTCCCGGCGGCGACGTTCTCGTCGGGAACGCGAGGCGGGGAGACCATCGACTTGCGCCTCGACCTTGCCTCCTTTCCGCCCCTCAGACTGCCATGCAAACTCTTGGACCTGCCCCTGCCCTTGAGAGACCTGCCGGCGGAGAAGATGGGCTCGCACGACGTCGCGAACGGGCTCTGAGGCCCTTCGGATGGCGATGGAGGGAAGACGGAGGACAAGGTGGAGCTCGGATGCGAGACCCCTGGCGCCGTCTTCCCGGGCCCACTGGAATAGGCGGTCCCGGTGGCCGGCTTGAGAGACGAGTACATGTCGTCGCTCGACACGCCTGACTCGCCGGCCCCGCCCCCGCCAATGGCGGGCCAAGCGACGGCAGCGGCTTCGCGATCCTCCCTGTCTACGGCCTTGCGCCTCCTTTCCCTCTCCCTGCTCTTGCTCCTTCTCCTCGCCAACGGACCACCTCCCAAGCTCTTCTCAAACTCTCTCCTCCACGCCTCGCGCTCCATATTGAGCGCCTCGCCCTTGGCGACAACCGTGGGGACGTCGTCGAAGGCGTCCGGTGACGACTCGTCGTAAACGACACTGTCCGGCGACAGGGGGACCGCCTTGTCGCGGAGCACGTGGCTCGGTCTCTTGGTGTGCCTCCGCGCCGCTTCTTCGCGCTTGCGTTCGTCGTCCCGCGCGGCGATCACGCCGGCCACCCTTGCGGCCGAGGCCGGCGGCACAGAAATAGGCGGGGGCGGGGCGGGACGATGGTGGAAGAAGGTGTTGGTCGCCGTCGACATGCGCTGGGAAAGCAGGCCTCCCTCTCCTCCGCTCACGGCGCGGCGTCGAGGAGGGACGGAAGAAGACGCGGTGGCGTCGGGCCGTTCAGGGTGATACGGCTCCGGAAGACCGTGACTGAGGCCCTCGATAGGGCTGGGGTTGGAGATGGCAGGGAGGTGCGAAGAGCCCTTGCTGCCGGAGCCGGCGCCGTTGCGTCGATGGCTGAGCCTCGAAGCGGGAGCCGAGGTCGGGGACATGTGCATCCCACGGCTGGGCCTCCTTTCGTCGAGCTGATCCGCCCTCGCCGTCGCGCGGAGATCGGGCTCGCTGGGACTGATCTTGAACCCATTACTACCTCCGACACCCCTGCCGGAAATCCTGCGGATAAGCGATGGCCTCCTCTCCCTCCTCGAAACAGAAGCCTCTTGTGCCAACTTGTGAAGGTCGCTCTCCGACATTTTGCGAGACCGCAGCCTTGGCTTGGGGAGCATAAAGGCGTCGCATGTGGTCTGCGCCTCGAAGAGATCCGAATCGACTGAGAATTGAGAGTTCTTATGGCGCTGGTGGGGTAGACGTGTGCCCGAGGTGGGTGGAGCGGGACGGGCGAAGGAGGAGGCGATGGCTGCGTCAGGCAGTTGAGACGTGCCAGCGCCTACGGGTCTGGAAGCCCTCTCGTGCAGGTCAGGCACGCTAACCGTTCCGCGCGGTCGAGCGGACGCAGGAACGATGCGAGGTGCAAGAGACGACGAAGAGCTGTTCGGTGCCGCTGGCCACGCCACACTATCCCCTCCACCGCCGTTAGCGTTCGATTGTCCATTTAGCGTGTTGGCAACGGGAGCCAGCGACGTGCCCCAGAAGCGAGGGTCGAAAGCGCCGGTGACGGTACGTTGAATATCCACGCTACCGTGCGGGCTTCTGGGGGAGGAATGCGTGGTGGGAGCAGAAGGAGAAAGGCTCTCTTCCGGTGCGGGTCCGTCGTGGCCGTCGGTCGTCGGGACGACGGCGGAAAGCGAACCTTGGTCAGTGGCGGTCGCGCCGACAGAAGACGCTCCGGGGACTTGGGCGTACGACGACGGGGGCTGAGAGGCATAAGGATGAAGGAAGGTGGATCCCCACGCGGGAACGAACCGTCCGCCGTAAGGGTCCCTGAACTGGCGCTGAAAGGCTTGTTGTTGCTGTTGTTCCAGCTGCGCCTGCGAGTTCGGCGCCTTTAGAGCGGACACAGCGGGGAAGGCGTGCAGTGTGCCGGACGTGGACGCGCCATTGGCGCCCGCTTCCCACGACTGGACGGAACCGTGCGTGTATGCGGAAGGACTAGAGAGGGCGAGGTCGGAGAGGAAGGAGCGGGAGCGGTGCAAGCTACCACCGGAGCCGCTGGCGCCACCGCTGCTGGGGATGGGGGAGAGCGCGGGGCGAACGGCGAGTCCTCCTCCAGCATGCGGGGTTCTGTGGATTTTGTGGTCGTCGGACGAAGTAGAGAGGGACTCGACAGAGAGGGACGGGTTTGAAGACGGGAGCGGGTTGCGAGACCAAAGTCCAGCGGTCGTGTGAAGGGCGTCAACGGAGCGGGAGGCGAAGGCAGCGGAGGAGTAAGGCTGCGAGGTGAGAGACGAAGCGGAGGGAGGATTGGAGGTCGCGGACAGCCCGGAACCCAAGGCAGACGTCAGGCCTCCTCCTCCTCCTCCTCCCCCTCCTCCGGCGCCAGCGGTGGAAGCTGTGGCGAGCGCCCAGTTCCTAACGGCGGCAGAAGAAGCCGGGGTACGGAAGCGAAAACGGTCGTCGACGATCGGCGGCGCGACTCGATTGGGCGTCGAGGCGCCCGCGCTGGTCGTAGCGGGTTTGAGCGAAGACGAGCCGGTGAGGGAGACGTTGGCAGGGGTCCAGCGGGCTGCCGGCGCAGTGGAGTCGTGTATGCTCTCTGACGTCGGGGGCGTCAGAGGGAGGGAGGAGGTGCTCCTGCTGCGGGCCAGGCTGGCGCCCACAGAGGGGGCTGCGGGGCTGTGAAGGTGGGAAGAGACGTCATCGATGGCTCCGGCGGCGGTTGCGCGGTGGTGGGAGGAAGAGGAGGCGGAGGTGGAGGAGGAGGTGAGGTAGGAGAGTCGGTGAGACGCTGGCAGGCTGTGGCCGTGGGACGCGGAGGAAGAGGAAGGGCCGGTGCTGGCGTTGGAAGGCAACCTGACGAGGCCGGTGGAAGCGTCGTCAAGGCGAACCAACGGATCGGCGCCGATGGTCGACGGAGAGCCGGCGTTGGAGTGCGCAAGCTTGCTCGGCCGGTCCACGAGCACGTCAGGTCGGGCAACCCGCGACGCCGTCGACGGGTCTTGCGGCTCTGCGCTGCCGGGCACGCCCCATCCGGATAAACGAGGAAGGGAGACGGGGCCGTTGTAAGGGATGTACCAGTCCCCGTCGTCGTCGTCCGTCGCTCTCGCGCTGCCTAGGCGAGCGCCCGATTCGGTGGGAGCCCCGGAGCCTCCGGCGGTGAGAGGCGCACACGCGATGCCTGAGCCCGACGGGTGGTGACGAGCACCGTGGCGCTGGGCCTTGGCGGACGAAGAGGTGGGAGCGGCACCGGGGCCGGGGCCTGCGGAGGACTTTTTGAGCCGGAAGATGCTGGGCAAGCCGGGTCGCTCGAAGGCGGAGGCGCGAGACGGTTTGGGGAGTGGTTCGAAAGTGGGGAAGTGGTGGATCTCTGAGGCGCCGGCCCCAGCGCCGGCTGAAGAAGGCGAAGCGGTCGTCGCGGCCGGCATGGCGGTGACGAGGAGAGGAGAGAGAGAAAGAGAATGCGAGGGGAAGAAAGAGGAAGATTTAGGGAGCGTATATGCGACGACGTGCGGGAAGGGCGGGCGCGGATGACTGGCGTTTTTCTGAGCCGGGTCGGCTTAGGAAGGAGGGGGCCGTGCGTGGGCACACTCAAGCCAAGGCGAGGAAGTCCATGCTGAGCGAAGAGCGGGGGCCGCGCGCAAGCAAGAGCAGCATGGACGCCGAAGGCAGGAAGGAACAGGAGTAGTAGGAGCGGGCGCCTCTCTCTCGCTCTCGCGCTCGCGCTCTCTCACACCTCGCGCGCGGCTTCCTCGCGGGCGGAGGCTGGGTAGCCAAGGAAGGGTGAGAGGAAGGAGCGTGCGGTGGTGGACGATAAGGCCGAGGCGGGCGAGGGCTGGGCGAGGCGAAGGACTGGGCGTGCGGGGTGAGAGGGAGAGGTGAGAGGGGACGGTGTGGAGGATAATATAGGGAGCAAGGAGGAGATGAGAAGGGAGGAGGAGAAGGAGAGGTATGGCGAAAGAGAGAGGGGTATGAGAGAGAGAAAGGAAAGAGAAGGGGTTGAGAAGAGAAATGAGGGTAGAGAAGGAAGCAGAGACGCCCGACGCCGAGTCGAGTCTGAGCGGCGAGTCTGAGCGGGGGCGAGGGCGAGGGCGAGGGAGGAAAGAAGGAAGGAAGGCTAATAAGGACGGGTGGTCAACTGTCCGAGGCTAAAAGAAGACGTCGTCGCGTCGTAGAGGGATCAGCCGAGTGGTGTATGAAAGAAGGACGCGCGCTAATACCCGTCCTTGCCTTTGCCTCTCTACACTACAACCCCTCCTTAACCCTCGCTTACCCGCCGCCGTAATCTCGCGTCGCACATCCGCACCTCGTCCTTCTCCTTCTTGCGCAACCAGCGCTAAACAGCCCACCACGGCCCCACCCGCCCCCACTAGCGTGCCTAGCCGCAGTCAGCCCCAAGCCGCTCCATTTACAAACTGAAACCGACGGACGACCGACGAAATAAACAAACCGTCCGCGTCGGTCTTAGACGCCCATCCAAGTCTCCAACAACTCGCTTCTTACGGCAGGATGTCGATTATGTAAGCCTGCCCTCCTTGTTCTCGCTCCGGCGCCGCCGCCGGAGTCGCCGCTGTATTCGCTCTCTTTGGCACGCACGTCCACGGACCCAGTCTGCTCCTGGTGTGCGTGATGGGATCCACGTCTGTTGTCTCAAGCCTCTGCTCGCCGTCGTCTCCCCCTCGCCTCCTCTGCCCATACAGGCATGGGCGAACAACGACAAGATCGAACATCGATTCAACTCCGTCCGCGGACGACCGACCGACGGCGTGAGCTCGGGCCGCTCCTGGCTTGCATCCTGACGCGCATGTGCTCGTACCGACCTGCCCGTTCCGCTCTTCCCGGCGATCGCGACGGGCATGGGCCATCGCCTCCACGGAGCAGCTCCAAAGGTCGGCCGCCTACACCGTCGCTAATAACATACCAGTAGTACATCTACTCCGCTCCTTCGATCCTTTCTTTACCTTATGCTGGCCGACATCGGAAGCCTCGCATGCAGACGTCCATCGTGCACGCCCGGACCGCGATCTCAACGGGCGTTTGGGCGGGCCATGTAAACTTACTCAGATCCTTCATCCTCCTCGCATGGACTAAAAGCACGGACCGGTGGTATTTCCCGTCTTTGACCTTGACGACCGGTGCATACCGCTCGTCTCACCGTGCAACGAGGCGCTCCTCAAGCACGAGCCCCTTCCCCGATCCTGCTATGCTCAACGCGCAGCTGTCGCTCACCATGCTTTGAAAGACCGGACGGGTGGACGGCAGGCTATGAGCAGCGAAGAACGGACAGGGAGACGGACAGACCAGACAGACGGACGGATTCACAAAGGCGTGCTCCCTACCGCCAAGCCGAATACATGTTCTCCTTAGTCAGCTTCCATGCGCGTGCCGCAGCACCTCCTTCCGAGCGTTCCGTAGTAAAAGAACAGGCACCGCTCTCCATCACCCACTTTTCACTCACCTCGACACCTACACATCGACTCCCGCGCGCTCTCTTCCCCTCCCCTCCCCGCCCCACCATCACCATGCCGCCACCCCAACCAATCTCTACCCAGCGCGTCCGAGCGCTCTACCAAGCTTACCTCTCCCTCGCCTCCACCTGGCCTCGCGACCCGCTGAGGCCGGAGCGCGACTTTGGCGCCGCGATCGCAAACGCCGCCGACAGTGGCTTTCTCGCCGCTCCTCCTCCTCCTCCTCCTCCTGCCGCATCCTCTCGGGATCAAAACGCGGCACGAAAACCGAGCAGCGCTGCAGGGAGGACGGGGACGGGCTTTGCGACGACGACGATGCAGAAGGCGGTGGAAGACGCGGCGGAACTCAGGTCGTTCTCCGAGAGGGAGTTTGTCGGCACCCAGGACGGGCTCGAGAGGTTGCGGGCTTGCAGAGACGATGGGTTTTTCAAAAAGGTGCGTCTCGTATCTCGTCTCGTCTCGTCGCGCGTGTGGACGAACGGAGAGGAAGGAAAAAAGGGGGGGCACGACGGGACGCGACGGCGACACGAGGCAATGGGCGCCGGTCCGCTTCTGTCCTGCTCACCGTACTCGCCGCTCTCCCATCCCTCACTCCCTCCGCCGGGATAGTATCCGCCCTCGGAGTTTACCCTCCAGCCGGCGAGCTCGCCCAGCTACTACGAACAGCTCCTGCGCAATATCGAACGAGCAGGACGAGGCGAGGACATGCGGCCGACGTTGAGAGAGCGCCTCAGCAGCTTCTTTAGGTTCGAATAGATCGGTTGGACCGACGATGACGGATCGGACGGTTCCCGCGCGCAGACGACATCTGGTATACACATATTGCGTTAATGTATTCTATTCGTACAACGCCCTCCCCGCGAACCGACACGACGTGGCCCGAGAGCGTGAAGCAGATCAAGACTGAGGAAACTTGGTAGCCTTGGCAGCACATGCATGAATGCATCCATGCGCCTTGGCGAGGCGATACTCGCCTCCTTATGCCTTACGCCCTTTGCTTCTCCGCCGTCACCGTCCTCGGCGGCGGCGTGTCCTTGCCCTCGCCCAGAAGTGCGTCGGCGGGTATGGAGCCTTGGTTCTCGCTGACCGCCCCGGGCATGATGTACGTCCACGGGCCGCTCTGTGAAGGAAGGAACGCGGATACATGCGAACAGGGAGAGAACGAGTGATGAGCCCATGTCCCGTTCCCATGCCCAACGATACTCCCAGACCTCAAAACCTCAGTGAATCGGCATCCCCGTCTCGAAACTCACTCGCACCGGTGGCGGCGTCGTCTCATACGCCAGGAAGAGGTCGCACCGGGAGCAATGAAGGCGGTACTGCTTTTCCAGGCCTTTCTCCCTGCATACAGAGATGGAGTGAGAGAGGGTGCGAGAATTTTGAATGAGCACTTGCCGACGAAGATGGGGCACATCATATATCGTCTCGCGGAGAGGCGCGCCGCCGCCACCCTGCTTCGATGGGCCCGCCGGGCAGCGCACACCTACCTCTGCACCACGACAGGGCCCTTTGCTACGGCGTTGATCTTGAAAGCCCTCGCCTTCTTCCCCGGCCCGGCGTCTCTGTTCCTCAGCACGTACGCTCCGTCCGTCGTTCGTCGGGGGACCTTCTCCAGCGCTCGGTCCGAGACGAGGGCGAACTCGCCGCAGAGGCAGTAATAGATTCGGAGAGCGGCATGCGACGAAGCCGTCGGTTCGGCTGGAAGAGAAGGAGGGGATAGAAGGAGGCGGATGAGACGAAATGGCCGGGCAAGCGCTATTGCGCCGGTCCTCGATCCTGCATCAACAACATAACGCCAGTCCGCGGCTCACCATCGTTGGAAGCAGAGATGGTACTGCGCGAGATGACCTGTTCGAACGGCAACAAGGAATAAAAAAAGTCTCTTCCTGATACCGCAATATCCCACACACATACTAAAGGAGAGCGTCTCACCTTCGGCATAGCGGTATATCGGGATCCTGTGCACGTTACCTGTCGGCTGGTCACCAGAAGAAACGAATCTGGCGCGCTTCGTCAGTTATTAACGTCGCGACTCAGACTTGCGGCGATAGACGGCGTTGATCGAGTCCGCGCTCGCTGCCGCAGCGTTTTTCGCCGTCGTGCGTATCCCAATACGATTTCGATTGGGGGCGCCGTGGGCGCCCTCTTCCTCCTCTCCAGTGTCGTCAACCACCGTCACCATGCCCTCCAAATCCCCCAAATCCACGCCCAACAAGGGGAAGAAACCCTCTTTCTCCTCCTCAACTCCCTCCATGCCCCCTGCGGGCTCCGGCGATGCAGAGACCGAGCTCGCTTCTCAGCTGGCCGCCGATGTGGCCGCGTCTGAGAAGCAAGCGGTCGACGCTACCGTCGTCAGCTCCTCCCCTGACCCCTCCTCTTCCGCCTCTGCCTCCGCCTCCGCACCCACTTCCTCTACCCCAGCAGCGCTCCGACAGCCCTTCTCTACTCTGACGCTCACCCCTCAAACAGCGAAAGCGCTCGAGGAGATGGGCTTTGAGACCATGACCGAGGTCCAAGCGAGGACCATCCCTCCTCTCATGACTGGAAAGGACGTCTTGGGCGCGGCGCAGACGGGGAGCGGGAAAACGCTAGCGTTCTTGATTCCTAGTATTGAGATGTTGGCTAAGCTCAAGTTCAAACCTCGGAACGGTGAGTCGCCTTGGACCTCCCTTGCGCCCGGCCGGCAGGGAGCGCTGTCTTGCTGTGTGAGAGTTTCCAGGATCTGAATGGCTGCCCTATTTCCTCTCCATGTCGAACGGCTTTTTTGTGTCCATCACAGGCACCGGTGTCATTATCATCTCTCCGACGCGAGAGCTGGCACTGCAAATCTTCGGTGTGGCCAAGGAGCTTATGAAGCACCACAGCCAAACGTTCGGTATCCTCATGGGCGGAGCCAACAGGAAAGCCGAGGCAGACAAGCTCATCAAGGGCGTCAACCTCATCATTGCTACGCCTGGACGGTTGCTTGACCACCTACAGGTGGGTGCAAACGTTTTTTTTTCTTTTTACCAGGTACTGACTGCCTTTGTGGAGAGACGATTGACGTGTACCTCGCATGATTTCGTTGCACCGTCAAGAATACCCGGGGTTTCGTCTTCTCCAACTTGAAAGCACTCGTTATTGACGAGGCGGACAGGATTCTCGAGATCGGTTTCGAAGACGAGATGAGGCAGATCATCAAGATCCTACCGAACGGTGAGTTTGCACGCGAGGGTGGCCTTCATCATGGTCGCGTCACTAATGTCTGCGCTTTCTCCTTTTCGTGCCTTGTCCTTGCAGAAAACCGTCAATCCATGCTCTTCTCCGCCACGCAAACCACCAAGGTCACAGACTTGGCGCGCGTATCCCTTCGACCAGGTCCGCTCTACATCAACGTCCACGCGGATCTGAAGACCTCGACGGTGTCCCACTTGGAGCAAGGCTACGTCGTCTGCGACTCGGACAAACGCTTCTTGCTTTTGTTCACCTTCCTCAAGAAGAACCTCTCCAAAAAGGTCATCGTGTTCTTCAGCAGCTGCAACAGCGTCAAGTACCATGCTGAGCTGTTGAATTACATAGACATACCCGTTCTGGATCTGCATGTGAGCAGTTTGACACTACAAAGGGGCCCAGTCACTATGTCGGTCTTTGTCTAACCTCTGTCGCCTTTCCCTTCCCGCAGGGCAAACAAAAGCAACAAAAACGAACGACGACCTTTTTCGAGTTCGTCAATGCGCCGAGCGGCATTCTCCTCTGCACCGACGTTGCCGCTCGAGGGCTCGACATTCCCAAAGTCGACTGGATCATCCAGTTCGACCCGCCCGACGACCCGCGCGACTACATTCACCGCGTTGGCCGAACTGCACGCGCTGGGAAGCAGGGGAAGAGTTTGCTCTTCCTCTTGCCTTCTGAGCTCGGCTTTTTGCGGTTCTTGAAAGTGGCCAAGGTTCCTTTGAATGAGTACAGCTTCCCGTCCAACAAGATCGCTAATGTGCAGAGTCAGGTGAGCGGGCGCGTCCCGGATTTATCGTCGTTGTCTTTTTTATTTTTTTATTTTTTTTTAATCTCAACGGGATGCCGCCTCGTTACTGACCGTCATCCCATGTTCCCCCGCAACCGTCCCTCCCCAGCTGGAAAAGCTCATCTCGAAAAACTATTATCTTTCCCAATCCGCCCGAGACGGCTACCGATCCTACCTCCAGGCGTACGCCTCCTACAGCCTCAAAAATATCTTTGACGTGAACCAGCTCGATCTCGCCAAGGTTGGAAGGGCGTTCGGTTTCTCCGTTCCTCCGAAAGTGAACATCTCCGTCGGGAGCGGGTTGAAGGCTCCGAAGGGTTCCAAGGGCGGCGGGAGTAAGAGGGAGATTGACGCGGACGACGATGATGAGGAAGGCGGGGAAGGGGATGGGTCGTCGAACGGATATGAGGGAGGTGGGAAGAGGCAGAAGGTGGAGCGGCGGGCGTACGACTCGAACAAGAGAAGACAGGTGGAGGGGAGTAAGAAGGTTGGGAAGGAGGTTTACCGTCGTCAGGGTCCCAACAACAAGGAGGGAAAGCAGTGGAGCCGATAGTTCGAGTCTACATGTCCTCTGACGAGCACGGGATGATAACCTTGTCTGCGTCCGTCCATCCTCCGGGGGCGTTTGCCTTTTTAATTGTCGGTGTAAGCTACTTGTGGTTTTGGAGATCAGGTTTCCCTTTCCGGGTGGGGACATAGTGCTCGGTCCACTGGTATGTATCTGGAGGCGGGATGGAACCCATCCGACCGTATCCATTACGCACGGACAAATACATGTGAGATGGGAGATGAGGGCTAGGACCTAATCTCGACCCGACTGGATCATACAATCCTACATCCGACGGGTTCCTCTCCGATCGGATGCCGCAGTCAACTCTCGATCCGCTGCTGTAAGCTGCCTGGGCGGGGGCGCTCTTCGTCCGGCCACTACCTAACCATGGGCAACTCGGCATCCAAATCAGCACGCAGGCTCCCCAAGAGCGTCTCCCAAGGCTCGCGCTTGCAAGCAGGTCCAAGTGCGGGGACAGGTACCTCTCAATCTCAGGCGCAGGCGCAGGCTCAGGCCAGGCGGGCCGAGGCGGAGACGGACAAGGCGATGAGCGGGATCGGGAGGAGCGTGCCGAGAGACCAGAGTGTGAGAGAGTCGGCGAGGGACACGAAGGATCAGTGTAAGCGGCTGCTATATGGCTGTCTTTCTGAACCTGTATGCCTCTCTGAAGGATGGGAGGCCGCCGTGAATGACAAACTGCGCCACTGTCGTTTTCTTCAGCCATCATGGACGACGCAGCAGATCCTCACTTCCTCCGTAACCTGAGCCAGATCGGTCAGGTGAACGTGCCCCGGCATGCCACTAACTTCCAGCCCGTGCGTGGTCGCGTTCTCTCTTTCCTGGCTCCCGAGCTTGTCGGAGACGTCGAGGCACGGAGACGTGCTTCGACGCATGTCTGTGAGCCCTCACTGAGCCGAACGACATTCCTTCATCTGACGTCGACCATCCGCAGAACGACCAAATGCTTCGCATTCTCGCATCGCGGCGACAAACGGCCTCGATAGAGGACCCAGAATCGGAAGACTACGTCGCGCCCGCCTCCGGCAGTCTGCACAACCGTCTGACGGCACCCTCTCTGTCAGCGATGCTCGACGAGCGCAAGTCGGCCAAGACGCGTGCAGAGTTGGAAGAGATTGCGAAAGCGTACGATGTAGACCTTGACATCATGGAGCGGTTGGCCAGGTTCGTCAACAGCCCTAGCGTCGCTGCGATCGAGGAGAAACAGAGAGGCCCGGAGGACGAGGACAAGCCGCAGAAGATGTTGGCCGTGTGGGTGGACGCGCCGGTGGAGGATGAGAAGAGAAGGATAGGAGTGTCTTCGCAGTGACACCAAACGACGGTGACGGTCCGTCATGCAAGTGCGACGATACGCCGTCCAAACTCTCATCTGGCCACCTTGGAAACGTCCACGTCCGTTCCTCCTTTGAGCGCACTGACGGACAGCAAAGCGATGCTTGTGTGCATGCAATATATAATACAATACAGTGCCGCGACCAGAACGCAAGGGAATGGAATGGATGCTCGAGAGCCATGTACATGAGGTGTGATGTGGAGATGTGTGGCGAGCAGGCGGCGATGGGCGATGTATGAGGGAGGTCCGGTGGTCAAAAAGCAAGTGACAGGAAAAAAAAATGGTCCGAGAAGTGTGAAGAGGTGTGTGAAGCGATGAAATGAAAATAGGGGAATCGTCCGTATGGTTTGTCAAAAGTACGGTTCTATGAGTGCCATGCCGGAGACTGATGAGTTGATTTAACCTCGCTGCCTCTACGCCCGCTCGCATTTCCGACCACACTCGGTGAGGCCGACGCAGCGGCTTACCCGGTCTTGACCCAGGCCCTTAGCTCTCTCCTGACGTAGTCCAGCTTCTCAATGACGCTTTCCACCTTCTTCCTCTCCCCTTCGCTCACAGAGCCCGCGCCGACTGTGAAGACGTCCGTCGAGAAGAGCTCCTCGAGCGACCAGGTGGTGAGCGTGTAGTCTGGCGAGATAAGCGTCACGGCGAGCGAGTTGCGAGAGAGGATGAGCTTGGTGTGGTCGAAGAAATTGAACTATCGGGGAGCCAAAGTGCAGTGTTTCGGAAATGATAGGCAAAACGTCGACGTCAGCATTGGACCAAGTAGTTGGCTGGTCTAGGTAATTTGACTAGCGAAGCCCCATTGTGCAGAACACAGCCTCACCTGGAGAACGTCGTTGCTCAACCGGAAAGCCATCGCCTTCTTCAACCTTTCAAACTTGACCACAAAGTCCATCCATTTCATTTTCTCCTCGTCCTTAAATGTGAACGGATGATCTCCGTAGAGGCGCTCCATCATGTAGTTGTCGAAGTGCTTGAGAAGGTATAGCTTCGTCTTCACGTCCTTAGGCAGGTGTGCTCCCGTCGAGTCGGAAACGGGATAGTTTCGGCGGACCATCCGGGTCACGGAGTGGGTCTCGGTGGCTGACTCGGTGATCGTGCGACGATAGGCGATATAGTCGAAGTGACTGAAATGCAATGAAGCAGGACCGCGAGGTCAACAACAGAAAAGGCCAATAAAATGACGGGAGGCCATGCTTTCAAGAGCGCCAGGGCAAGGGAGCTCGACAGGAAATGGCACACTCACTCTTTAGCAGGGCTGAGAGTCATACTAGTGCCGTCGTTGAATCGAACGCCCACGGAGCCGTCGGTGAGAGCATAGCCCATGCCGTACTTATTGCAGTAGTCCAACCAAGAAACGAGGAACACGCGCGGCGGTCCGACGTTGCCCAAAGGCTCTATAAGAGAGGGAAATTTTAGCATGATCTGTTATCCTCAGAGAGCAAAAGACGCTGATGTGCCCATTGTGGAGCGTGTACGTACCATTCGCACGGAAAGCGATGCCCTCGGCCCGAGCCTCAAACGCTCTTCGCAAGTTCAAACACGTTGTCTCCAGCGCGTCCGACCGTCTTGGCGAAGCTGGGGCCCTGTTTGAGCCGGAGCCGCCATGGACGGCCATGGAGGCGACAAGGCGAGCCTTTTGGTCCGTCAACCGACGCTCATCCGCCTCTCGTGCGACCGCCAAAGTTTCTAACAGTTGCCCAACTGACGCGGTGGTCTTGGCCTGCGTTTGACCCAGATTGGAGTCGACATGGTGCCTTGCGAGCGGGGAGGCCCTGCGGCTAGTAGGTGCTCTCGTTGACGTCAAGGGGGCATTTTCCTTGTTCTCTCGCTCCGACGCACCAGCACGGGTGTAGCCGGCTGCTTGCACGGCCGCGGCGGAAATGACGCGGAAGAGAGGCTGGTCTCCCTTGCCCTGACCCGTACCGAGGGAAGCCGATACCTTGCCGTTTGCGCCCCCGTCCACGGAGGGCGGTGAAGGGGCCTTGATGAGGGGTTGCCTGGCCGTTTTGATCAGGCTCGAGATAGGCGAACCTGGCTGCAGAGCTGCTTCCATCTCGCGCTCCTGCTGCTCGCGGCTGCGCTGCTGGTCTCGTTCGTCGTGTGCGATAGCCAGCTCGTCGGCCTCGGAAACCCTGTCCAGCGTCGCCTTTTCTGCGGCCACTCTTCCAGGGTCGCGCTTGCTGTCCAGCTGAGGAGCCGTTCCCGCCCCCAAAGAGCAAGTCGAGCCACTGGAAGACAGGCTGACGGTATTGATCGGTCGTTGCACATCCACGTATGACCTCCTCCGTAGCTCGGCGAAGTTCCGAACCCACGTCGCCGGGGAAAGGACCGAGAAATCCGGGGCTTGCTTCAAACTTTCCGAGGACAAGAACGCAGGAGTGGGACCGCAAGTAAACCAAGCATGTTCCAAGATCTCTTCCAGTGACGGTCGTTTAGCTGAATGAAGGGTTCGTGGAGGAAGACAACAGATCAAAGTGAGCAAGTATGGTCACCCAGCCGACCGTGATCGCCGCTCACTCACTCGGTTGTGTTGTCAATATCCAACTGATAAGGTCCTGAGCCTCCTCGCTCATGACATCCGGGGGGATTACATAGTCGTTAATCTTGATCTTGCGGTATATGCTCTTGACGTCTTTGGTCTGGAAAGGAGGTTTACCGACGAGCAAGGTATACATGATCACCCCTAACGACCAGATGTCCACCTCGAAGCTGTGTCCCGTCGTCGAGTACAGGACTTCAGGCGCAATATAATTTGGAGTGCCGCAGATCGTCCTGAAAGACAAGAAAGTGTGCGTATGGGTGAGCGCGCACTGTGGACGTCGTCATTAGAGTTGTAGCCGAAGACGTTGCCCACCGTTTCCTCTCATTGCTGTCTTGTAAGAGGGCAGCGAGCCCAAAATCGCCGACCTTCACATCCATCCGATCGTCGAGGAATATGTTTCCGAGCTTGAGGTCTCGGTGAATGATGTTGTGGCTATGCATGTATTGCAACGCCCCAATCATCTGGACCATGAAGTACCGCGTCTCCGGCTCTGTGACGCCACACGAGGAGCGGGAGGATCGGGAAGAGCGGTGGGACTTGTAGGTGGTCGCTGGAGCGGCTCGTCGTCGCCGAATCAGATCCATAAGGGTCTTCGCAGGTCAAATCAGGAGATAGATCCGGGATGAGCTTAAACTGCCCTAACGTGAGGATGCACGCAAAAGTTTGCCTTACCCCGTTCTTGCACAACTCGAGGGTCATGTACACGTTATCCATGTCTTCAAAGACGTGTTCAAAACGGACGATGTTGGGGTGGTCGAGGGACTGATGGATTTTGATCTCCGCAAAGAGCTGTGACCGTCAATAAGCGGCCGTCAACAAGTAAACGCGACCGATCAGTAAAGTTGCGTGCGACGGAAGGGAATGCGGAAGAAATATGCTCACCTTCGTCTTGTTCTTCTTCGAGACCAAGCTGCCCTTGGGCACGACCTTGGCCGCCTTAACCGTGCCGGCCGAATTGCGCACCTCGTAAACCTTAGCGAAGCCTCCCTGAGGGATCATCATCAGGAAACAGAGCGGGAGAAAGCAGGACATGTCAGCATCCAATGACATCCAGCTCGACCACTCGCAGAATTCAAACCGAGTAAACGAAAGACGTACTGTTCCAAGAAGCTTCCCTCGAGCGTACGTCTCTCCACTCTTGGCACGGTCTTTGATGGTCATGGGCGGACTCGGAGGCTCCTCCTTCGCAGTGTGTGGTGAGCGCTTCACCTTGTTTGCAGGCGGCGAAGCTGGAGGTGAAGCTGGCACTCTGGGGGTAAAGGCCGTCGGGCCCATCGGAGCGCCGTCTGCCCTGGGCACGCCCGCCCCGATTGGGAGGGTGTCTCGATAAGCGACCCTTGCCGTCATCGCATTTGGTCGGGAGAAGCTGGCGAGGGAGGGTGGGGGGTCAGTAAATGTCGAGGCCGAGAGGTGAGAGAGAGCAGTCGAGGAGGGATGAAAAAAATGCTTGATGAGTGATTTCTGCAGGGTGAAGAGGTGAAGGAGAGACAAGACGTCGTCTGACTGCGACCACAGAACTGAGGCCACTCGTTGGACTCTGCTTCAACATTTCTTAGGTCGCGTCTGAACACGATCGTCACGTGCGCGCTCGTGCGCATGTTTCCCGGCTACGACAGGGAGAGGCGGCAACGGGCTTCTTCTAGGAGCCACGATGTAAGTAGAGCTTCTAACGCGGCAATCCCATTGCTTGGCTAGACGAGTATATCCTATATCGCATTGTATCGAGTTGCTTGGCGTTCCTCTGGGCCTTTTCTTTGAGGAAGAAGAGGAGAGATCGGAGCAAAGCGCTCGCTTTCTTCAGCTCGATGAACATCTCTGCTTGACCCTCGTGTGTACGGGAAGCCGATAGAGGGCGTGAACGAAAACTGCGATGACCTTAAATTACATGACTTTTGCATCGATAACCACACCATTGGGCCGACCTCGTGCGGGCGTGCCCGCTTGATCCTCTGCGCCCGCAGCGCCAGTATCCAACAACCTTCTCTGCACTTCTGGCAGGGCAGCCATCGCACACTCCAGCATGTGCCGGCGTTGCATGCTCAGGGACACTGCCAATTCCTTTTTGCCTCCCCGGAGGGCTCCGGCAGCGCCGTTGACAGTCGCGATGCGCCGATCAAACCGCAGCGCGTCGAGGTAGCGGCCTTGGTCGATCAAACGGACGATGTAAAAGTCCTGTGCGACGGCTTGGGAGAGCTCGGAGAGGTGGGATGGCGGGGAGCGGCAGAAGGCGGCCACTACTTCTTCTTCAAATGGCGTAAAGAGTAAGCCAAGCAGAGACTCAACGGCTGCAGGCTTGGGTTTCGCTGATAATGATAAATTATACGGGATAATGAAGATCACGAGTCAGCAACCATTCGTTGCTCGTCGTGACGCAGGGAAGGTTGGCTCACGAGAAAAGGAGAAGGTGAGGATAGCTTCCAGCAATGCCCTTTTTATCTCCGCCTCCTGCAGCTCCTCTTCAAATCTTCGCGCAAACAACCACGCTTGTGACAAGCTGCTACACCAGCAAAGCGCAATGCATTCTCGCATTATATCGTCGAAGGAGGTGAGCGTAGGCCGGGCGAGGTGGATAAAGTCGAGAACGAGCTGGGCCGACCGTTTTTCTGAGCCAACAATCTCGGAAGAGGAAAGGACATCCATGATCTTTGGGACGAAGTCCGGATTTCGAAGGTTGCGGACGGCAGCCTGCAGAAGGGGGATCATAGGAGAAGTATGAAATAAATCGCAGTTAAGAACATGAGGTCAAATGGACATGTATTCAGGCAATGAGTTAGTTCATGAGCCTCACCGACTCACCTCAAACTCTGTTTGGTCTAGATGCCAATAACCAGCCATGGCGCGAGCGAAATGAGGTTGAAGCAAGCTCTGCCGCACGAACGCCTCCTCGCGATCGGATCTCCAGTCCTTGAGGATATAGTATACCACCTGATGACCAGAAATATTGCGAAAGGCAACGGAAGGAGGATAGTCGTGAGGACGCCCTACCACCTAGATACGCTCCGAATATCTGAGACGCACGCAATCTTTCTTCATACGGTCGAATGCACAACCGGCGATGACACGGAGGAGCTCGTGGAAGGACGCGACATCGCGCGGCGGATAGACTGACGGTCCTGGTGTCCCCCCCGCAAAAAATATAAACACAACCTGTGTGAGTCGACGCTTCCGGACGGACACGGTCCCTAAGGGCCTGTGGTGAGTTGACATTTCCAAACGACGTGATCCCAAGCGACGGACTGACTGACCATCGATGCCGACGACGCCGACCAGCTCGTCGAAAAACAGCCCGCCCAGTGTCTCTCTTCGCTTATGGATGGCCTCCTGCTCTTCTTCAGTGTAAGGAAACGCCTCGGGGCTGAGGTCGAACCAGCGCTCGACGCTGTCCTCAACATTCATCTCGGGAACGGGTGGGAGGAGATTGGTGGAAGAAGATAATCGAGAGATGGCGCGGTGGGAGTCGGGGCGCGGGTGTATCTTTTCCGGCCTTCGCTCGGCCCGTTTGACCTTGTCCTTCTTGCTGTCGGGCGAGCGCGCTGTTTTCAAGTCAAAAGACACTGACTTGGGCTTCGGTCCAGGGGGAGGCGGACATATGGTCATCAAAGGTCGTCAAGGATGGAGGGGAAGGACAAGCCGAGCGCGACCGCAGCGATCACTTCTTTTTCCCCGCCTTCCATCCATCCGCCTTTCCATCCACGCACCAAATACCAAACATGACCAACACGACGGCCTCGGTCGAGATAGACTACCGACTGCACCCGCCGGCACAGTCCTCCACAGCCTCCTACTCTACCGCCGACGCAGTCGTCGTCCCGCTCGAGACGACAACGGACACTCCGATCGCCGCAGGCCTTCCCTCGGACGCTTCCCAGCAGCGCCGGAAATCTCATCTCCTCGCCCTCGCCTCTTCTATGGACGCCGGACGAGCACGCATGAACGAAATTCTGACGGCGTGGAAGGATGCAGTTGGGAAGGAGGAGGAGTGGGGTAGCAAGGTGGACGAGGTGGTTCTGGAGGAGGACGAGGATGCGGATAGCGCAGAGGAGGATGATCGGGACGAGGAGTGATGGCGCATCACCAGCTTATCGCGCCAGCGTCTCGTCCCCAGGTCGCCCTTCTTTCATTCGTATTGCGCCCCTCAGGGAGAGCCTGGGCCAACCTCTTTGGAAAGAGGAAGGAAGGAGTCGGCTCGTCTGAGTCGGTTCCCTTGGAGCAGGACACAGGGCGGAGCGAGCGCTGCGTCCACGAGCGAGTCAACAAGTCTCCCTCCTCTAGTGGTCCAACTGAATCCAGGCCACTCGACTCCGACGTTTGAGCGTGCCAGGACTCGGCGATGGTGGTACTCCCATACAGTGCTTTCGGAAATGCTTCTCTCGCTCCCCACCGTCCCTGACTTGCGTAACACCCTAATGCCGATGCTCCAGAGTCCGTCGCGCTCGCCTTCGGCTTGTCGGCCAATATCCTCTCTATGCACTCTAGACGACGATTCCCAAAGCTCGTTCCTCATCGCAGTTCGTCTGTTAAGACGAGCATTGGGTGTTCCACGGGCATACGTACAAGTACAGGAGTGGAAGAAGAAAAAAGGAAAGAAAAGAAAAGAATATACAAGGCACGGTAAGCGCCTTTCTGCGAGAATGGAAGAGGGCTTCTATAAGAAGCGGAAAAGACAAGAGTCGTCTAACGTGAAAGTCGCTAGATGCCGCCTCGAGGACCAGGACGCTCGTCAGTCGTAGTCATCGTCCTCTTCCAGTTTCCGCTTCTCGCCTGCTACCCTGTCGTGGTCACCATTCGCGCCTCCCGTCCGTCCCGTCCCGTCCTCATCGTCCGCATCGAGCATGCTTTCATCCTCCAAATCTTCCTCCTCTTCTCCTACCGCCGCCCCGTTCCCATTCGCCTTCGCAGCATTTCCTTCGTCCCCGTCATCCCCAGGCTCCACCTCCACCTCCTCCCCATCTGCATCCGCATCCTCCTCGTCGTCAAAAAGACCCTTGCCAGACGGAGGAGGATTGGGAACAATGGCAAAATTGATGTTTGTGAGGCAGTGCTCCGGTGGAGGCAGTCGGACGCCGTACTTGTCTGGGATGGGAGGGAGAGGGTGCACGTTGATCTTTGAGGCCAGACCAAGGAGGAACTGGGAAGCGAAGCGGGGTGTGCGTCGGAGGGCGAGCGAGGGAAGAGAGAGAGCAAGCGAAGGTCAAACGTTGACCTCAGTAGCGCGTTACACATGCCAACCACGGTAAATTCCTCCAAGTCATCCTCGCATCTATCCTTCCATCCAGCTATCCATTGAACAGTGAACACAAAGAATATCGAAACTCACATCCTTAGGCGGTGGCTGAGTGAACGAGTTGTTCACCCTGCTCTGTATGGCCAGCTGTACGTCGTCCAATGAGACGTTCGTCGAACCAGGCTTGGAGGACGCGTGGTCGGCGTAGACGAGGGCGTCCGAGAGTACGTCATGGGTATATCCTGATTTCGAGAGATGAGGGTTGTATAAGGAAAACATCAGCGGGCGGAAACTACAGAACAGCTTGACCAGGATGAAGTGCTTCAATTCTAGCACCGAGAGAGAACGCTGCCGCTCACGATGAGCAAATTCGAGCAGCTGCTGCACGACGCCTGGATCGCAGTCGTCCACGCCCATGGAAGCGAGGATGAGCGCGACGATCCGAGCGTCCCTCGGCACTGGCAAAGGTAGTGCACCGTCGGCCGAGGACCCCGTACCGGCATGCTGATGCTGGCCGATGGACGTCGGTGCTGGCATCTTTAGACGGGGCTGCAGTGCGAGTGCTGGACGGATGGTGAAGTGTCGGAGGTGAGGTCAGGTCAAGCTTGGCTGGACCGCTTGCCGCAGTTGTCGATCGCTTACTGCGGTCGAGCGCGGAGGTGGGTTTGGTCGCCGGTCGCGAGGTACGGGCGTAAAGCGGTGAACGGAGTCCATCCTTGATACGCCCTCTCGTCTGCTCGATCCCTCTCCTCATCCCTCCTTCCCTTCCACCTCTGTGTCACTCTTGGTCGCTCGCCGCTCAGGTTCGAGCGGGCTGAGCGATTTTGTTTGCCAGTCATGGCCGCCATTGCGGCGCCTCAGACTGAGGTCCTCAACAGGATCTTTGCTGCACTGAGGAGCAGGTGAGCGAGAGAGCCGGCTTAAAGTGGTCATATCGGTAACGCAATGGACGGATGGATGTATCTGTAGGAGATCTTCTGACTTACTACTTTTTGGGATTGCAGAAATGAGCAAGAGAGGCTCAATGCCAGCCGGGAGCTCGAACAGCATGTGAGCAGATTGCTGTGCTCGCGTGAGCTTTCTGGATACAATCTCACGCCTCTCCTACCTCTCATCTGTTCAATCCAGGTCGTCTTTGCGCTCAGAGAACTCCCAGGCGATAGGCTGGCCTCATACAACAATGAAGTTTCCCGGCGGATCTTTGAGCTCGTGCACAGTTCCAACAGCCACGAGAAGCTGGGTGGAATTGCAGCCATTGGTGAGCGCAGTTGCGATCTCTTCTGCGCCTTTCAACTCGGGCTCGATGACTTTCTCTAAACCTCTGCTCCCTGGCGCTTTTGCAGAGAATCTGATTGAACATGAGACCGAAGACAACAACATCCGACTCTATCGCTTTTATCAATACCTCAAGGAGAATTTGCCGTGCAGCGACGCGCAAGTGATGATTGCCGCCTCGAAGGCGCTGGGTGAGTCACAATTCATGCAGAACGTCCAGCCCACCATCCCTAGTGGCTTCACGTAATGGTAGCTCAGCGTGTACTCATCTATTGAACCGTCGAATTATACCAGGTCGGATATCAAAGTTCGGCGGCCACCTCCTTGGCGACCAATTCTTTGAATACGAGGTCCTCCGCGCCCTCGACCTTCTGCAAGCCGGAGAGCGCAACGAGAGCGGTCGATACGCCGCTGTGCTGATCGTGCGAGAACTCGCTCGCAACTCGCCGCTCCTGTTTCATCCTTACGTCCCTGGTGTGCTGGATAGGATATGGGTCGCTTTGCGAGATACCAGGGTGTGTGCTGCTAACTGTCAATGACTCGCACACGAGTCTCGTTCCTAGAATCTTTTCTTACTGACAGCGTTGTTGATTGTGTTGTCTTGCCTCGACGGAATAGGTCCTCGTTCGAGAAGGTGCAGCGGAAGCGCTGGCAGCGTGCCTGCAAATCGTCTCTCAGCGAGAACGCCAGATGGGCAGTCACATGTATGAGGCCATCTACGAAGAGGCTGAACGGGGACTGAAGCTTCACAACGTCGAAGCTATTCATGGCAGCTTGATGGCCGTTCAGGAACTGCTGCAGCATTCAAAGACGGTAGGTCGGAAGAGCCGCGCAGGGCATGCTTGCTAATTGGTTTTCTCACTGTCACTTTCACGCCATCTCGGCTTTCTTTCCACTTCCCATCCAGTTCATGCGATCACGCTTCCCACGAGCCTGCGAAATCGTTTTCAAGCTTCACAAATCCCGCGACCCTCTCATCAAGAAAACGATCACGAACCTTGTCCCCACACTGGCCAACTACGACCCTCAATACTTTGCTGAGAAGCATCTTGGCCCGGTCATGACGATCTTGACAGAGCAGCTGAAGAAAGATCGGGATAAAAGCACTCGTGCGTCTCTTCTGTTGGCATCATCCTCTCGGCTTCTCTCTATTTTCGCGGATGCTCACTGACTCGACTATCTTTCACATTACATAGCCTTTGAAGCCATCGGATGGGTGGCAGCCGCGATGGGTAGCAAGATGAAGCCTTACATTGAGCAAATCCTCGCTTGCGTTAAGGAAGGGCTACAGATGCGAGGGTAGGTGTCCATCGTCTTTCGTGATTTTCTTATTAGCTCCCCTTGAGCGTATGCATTAACGTGAGACACGATGCCACCACCGTTTGGCACGGCTACAGGAAGAAGAACGCCCCTCCCGAAGCGCCCATTTTCTTTTGCATCGGCCTCCTGGCAACGGCGGTCGGCCCACACTTGACAAAGTACATGCACGAGCTTCTCGACTTGATGTTCGCTTGCGGCTTGAGTCCTTCTCTTACCGCCGCGTTGGATAGGCTCGTCCGATCCATTCCTCCTCTCCTTCGAGTTATTCAAGGTGAGCTGTTCACCTCTCTTCCAGCTTGAGGGTCGAAGTCTCATCACCACGTCATATTGCGCGCTCCCTACCTCAGATCGTCTTCTTGACATGCTCTCCTTGACCCTCACCGACGAGCACTATCGGCCATTGGGTGCCCCACCCCTGGTCCGTCCCAAGACATCCACCGTTTCCAGAGAAGTCGCAGGACAGGGATCAGACGCAAAGGGGGTGGACACTATCATTGTAGCGCTTCATACGTTGGGCGAATTTGACTTCAGCGGTGAGTTGCGCTTCCCTTGCCTCGATGATATCTGCCTGCCAACTCACGTTATATATGCGTCTCGATCACAACAGGTCATATTCTGAACGAGTTTGTTCGGGATTGCACGCTTCCGTACCTCGAGGACGATCACGCGGAGGTCCGCAAAGCCGCGGCAGTCACTTGCGCCCGCTTGTTCGTGCAGGACCCCATTTGCTATCAGACCAGCATGCACGCCATCGAAGTTGTCAATGAGGTCCTCGACAAGCTCATGACTGTCGGCATTGCGGACCCTGACCCTCAGATTCGCCAGACTGTCTTGCGCTCTCTAGACGAGCGCTTCGACCGTCATTTGGCACAAGCGGAGTACGTTCGCTCTCTCTTCATCGCGCTCAACGACGAGGACTTCGTCGTCCGGGAGATCGTTATCACCATCATCGGACGGCTCGCCAAGCATAACCCGGCCTACGTTATGCCTAGCTTGCGCAAAGCTCTCATACAGCTTTTGACTGAGCTCGAGTACTCTTCCGTCAGTCGCAACAAGGAGGAGGCTGCCCGACTGTTGACTGAGGTTGTACGCGCTTCCCAGCGGCTGGTCAAATCCTACGTCCTCCCCATGCTTGAGGTTCTCCTACCCAAGGCTGCGGATGGGAATGCCGGCGTTGCAGCGTGTTACATGGAGTGCCTTGGAGAGCTGGCTCGAGTCGGAGGCGAAGAAGTCTTGCCACACGTCGACGAGCTCCTCAGGCTCACCATCGATACCCTGCAGGCCTCCGTCGGCACAACGACCGGCAAACGTGACGCGGCGCTGCGGACTCTTGGGCTCGTCGCAAGCAATACCGGTGCAGTCGTTGAACCGTACACGAAGTTCAGGTCCCTTTTGAGCACCGTGGTCCGAATTCTGAAAACGGAACAGAACCAGAATATACGCCGTGAGACCATCAAGGTCATTGGCATCTTGGGTGCCCTGGATCCGTATCGGTACAAGGTGAATCCCCAGCCCTCTTACAGGTCTGCTTGCCTTAAGGTGCGGATTTGAGCTGACTTCGTATTTGTTTCTACTCTTATTTCCAGCTGATCGAGAGCGGAACGGACGAAGGTACCAATGAGGCGGCCAAGAACACATCCACAGACCTCTGGGAGCTCGCCATGAGCATCGGAACCTCCTCAGATGACTACTATCAGAACGTTGCGGTGAACGCCCTCGTCAACGTTCTTAAGGACCCGTCATTGGCTATGCACCATCATCCGGCCATCGAAGCGGTCATGTATATGTTTAGAACACAGGGTATGAAGTGTGTCTCCTTCTTGCCTCAGGTAAGTTCAAATTTACCACCTTTTACTCGCGCTGTTGAGCATCGACTAACAACGTGCACCTTTCCACAGATCCTTCCGGCGTTCATCGACACCATTCACAATTCCGCCGTTGGGCTCCAGCAACAGTCATATTTCCAACAGCTCTCGATTCTCACCACCATCATCAAGCAACACGTCCGAAATTATGTCGGTCCCATCTTCGAGCTCGTCCAGGAGCACTGGAACCCCAACTCCAGTATTCAACTCACCATCATAGGACTGGTCGAATCGATCGCCAAAGCGCTCGAAGGTGAATTCAAGGTACATCTGCCCAAGATCCTGCCACACATGCTTCAAACGTTCGACGGGGAAATCACCGAGAAGCGACAGCAGACGCTGCTCCGCATCCTCCACGCATTCTTCGTCTTCGGGAGCAATATCGAAGAATACATGCATCTTGTCCTGCCCACCATTATTAAGACCTTTGAGCGCGTTGACGTCAGCGTCACCCTGCGTAAAACGGCCATTCAGACCATTGCGCAGATGTCGAAGAAGGTCAATTTCTGCGACCATGCCTCACGCGTCATCCACCCTCTCGTCCGTGTCTTGCATTCTGGCAACACGGAGCTGAGGAACGCGACGATGGACACCCTCTCGGCCCTAGTCTTCCAGCTTGGAGCGTCCTATGCCATTTTCATTCCGGTTGTGAACAAGGTGAGTTGAGCAGCACCCGCGAGCGCGTTGAACAGAGAACAGGGCGGACAAGCGAACTAAACGATTCGCTATTTCCCGTCACAGGTGCTCGTGAGATTTCGCATTCAGCATCCGACCTACGAGTCGTTGGTCACGAAACTCCTCAACGGAGAGCGGCTGCCGAAGGACATCGTTCCGGTCGACCGACTCTTCATCGACGACAAGGCCGAAGATGCCCCCTTAGCGGAGACGTCTAAGATGGCGGTCAACCAGCAACACCTGAAAAAAGCTTGGGACGTTTCCAACGTCTCTACGAAGGAAGACTGGCGCGAATGGTTCAAAAGGGTAGCGCTCGAGTTTATGCGCGAATCGCCATCTCACGCGCTCCGCGCTTGCCGAAACTTGGCAGAAGTCTATCAGCCTCTCGCGTACGAGCTCTTCAATATGGCTTTCGTATCGTGCTGGACAGAATTGTATGGGAACTATCAAGTGAGTGGGATCTGCCTGTCTTGCTTCGTAGAAAGGAAGCAAGGAAGATATTGATTTACAGCGATCCTTCAGGACGACCTCGTCAATTCCATCGAACTTGCCTTCAACGCTCCGGAAATTCCGAGCGAGGTCATCCACATGCTCTTAAACCTCGCCGAGTTTATGGAACATGATGACAAGGGTCTGCGCATCAACATCCGACTTCTAGGCGACAGAGCTTACAAATATCACTCGTATGCCAAAGCGCTCCACTACAAAGAATCGGAGTATTGGCGGGACCCCTCGCCTCAGATCGTCGAATCGCTCGTCGACGTCAATACCAAGCTGCAGCAGTCGGATGCTGCGTTCGGTGCTCTGACGCAGGCACGCGAGCAGTTTAATGTCACTCATCATGAGGAGTGGTATGAGAAGCTGCACCGCTGGGAAGAAGCTCTAGAGGCGTACGATAGGAGAGCCGAGGCGGATCCCGATTCGTACGACATCGCGTTCGGGAGGATGCGCTGCTTGCACGCCCTCGGCGAGTGGCAGCAACTTCAGGACCTTGTGCAACACAAGTGGATGAGCGCCAACACGGACGAGAAGCGCACCATGGCACCTCTCGCCGCCGCGGCAGCTTGGTCATTGAACCACTGGGACGCCATGGAAGAATACATCTCGTCAATGAAGTCGGATTCGTCGGAGCGATCATTCTTCCGCGCCGTTCTCTACGTCAACCGCGGCCATAAACATCAAGCGTTGAAGCATATCGCTCGTGCACGTGACGCACTCGACCAGGAGTTGACAACTCTTATCGGCGAGAGCTATAGTCGTGCCTACGAGTGAGTGTCAATCACCCGTTCCTATGCGTAAATTTCGAGTGAGGAGTAGTAGTGTCCCTCTGACCTATACACCACTATCCCTTTCCAGCTTAATGGTCCGCACGCAGATGCTGTCAGAACTCGAGGAGATTCTGTCTTACAAGCTTGACTATCGCGATCAGCCAGATCGTCAGAGTACCATGAGAGCGACATGGATGAAGCGGTGGGTAGAGACGGCACTCATCCATGCGTCCTTCGTCACTGATAATCCAATCTCATCAATCAACAGGCTCAAAGGCTGTCAGCCGGAGGTGGAGGTGTGGCAACGCATTCTCTCTGTCAGGAGCATAATTCTTACGCCGGCCGAAGACACCGAGACGTGGATCAAATTCGCCAATCTATGCCGCAAGTCCGGTAGAATGGTGCTCGCAGAAAAGACGCTCAACTCCTTGCTTGGCCCAGAGTCAATGAGCTTAGACGCCCGGGTAAGCGTATCCTGGATAAAAGACTCTTTCGTGTTTGCATAGCAATACCGAGTTGATTGCTTTGCCCTTCGTCAGCAACCTTCTGTGGGGCCCAAAGCTCCACCACAGGTGATCTATGCCCATCTCAAGTTTATGTGGGAGAGCGGTGCCCACATGGAGAGCCTCAAGTTCCTCCGCAGCTTCACGGCTAGTCTGGCAGAGGATCTCGGCTTGAATGCCGTTGATGCCTCTGGTCAACCCCTCGCTCAAGACTGGCTGGAGAGCTCCAATCGGCTCACAGAATTTGCCAAGCTTCTTGCGAGATGCTATTTCAAGCAAGGAGAGTGGCAGGCAGCGCTACAGGAGGATTGGGTTACTGTGAGTGAAAGAGTCCGCTTTCTTTGTATTTTCACATTATTGATTCCGCTTTGCACTCTCCATTTAGGACGACAATTGCGATGTTATTGACTCGTATCGACGAGCAACGGAGCTCGACCGAGCCTGGTACAAAGCTTGGCATGCCTGGGCTCTGGCAAACTTCGAAGTCATCACCTATCATGAGAACATGGGCGACGTCATTCCTGCTCATATGATAGCGGCAAGCATCGTCCCGTCGGTGCAGGGTGAGCAACATCCGTCTTACAGCAGCTATCTCTTGAACAGGCTAACCTCCCATTTACTTTTCTACAGGTTTCTTCCGATCCATCGCACTCGCTAAGGGCAACTCTCTCCAGGACACTCTGCGTCTCCTCACTCTGTGGTTCAAGTTCGGTTACGAAGAGCACGTCAGCGACGCAGTCAGCGAAGGTTTCAGCAGTGTCAGCGTCGACACCTGGCTCGAAGTCATCCCTCAGGTGAGCCGCTCATTACTTGCTCCATGCTCTCGAGGTTGCCGAACTTATCACTTCGTATTACGTAGATCATCGCTAGGATCAACGCTCCCAGCCCGAAAGTCCGACGGCTGATTCACCACCTGTTGTCCGACGTCGGAAGCGCACACCCGCAAGCTCTGGTATACCCACTCACTGTGGCGGCCAAGTCGCCGAGCACACCTCGCCACAGCGCAGCAAAAGGAATCATGGACAGTCTCAGAGAGCACAGTCCTCTGCTTGTCGAACAGGCACTCCTCGTCCGTGACGAGCTGATCCGCGTGGCCATTCTTTGGCACGAGCTGTGGCACGAAGGCTTGGAAGAGGCCTCACGTTTCTACTTCACAGAGAACAACATAGAGGCCATGTTCGATGCTCTGGAGCGCCTGCACGCACTCCTGGACAGAGTGAGTTCGTCTGGATAACCCGCGGGGGAATCTCAGTAAGGTCGACTCTTATCATTTTCTTTTCAATGCGAAACAGGGACCGGAGACCTTGCGCGAGACTTCCTTCTTCCAGGCTCACGGCAGAGACCTTCACGACGCCAGGGAGTGTGGAAGGCGATACCGTCAGTATGGAGATATCAGCGATCTCAATCAAGCCTGGGACTTGTACTACCACGTAAGTCCACACCGTCAGAGTGCGACTTCGACGCGTTCTGACATCGTTTTTTCGTGCCATTTTCAGGTCTTCCGAAGGATTGCCAAACAGCTTCCGGCACCGTCCTCCGTCAATCTCGATCTTCAATACGTTTCGCCCAAGCTCCTGGCTATGCGCGACCTCGAATTGGCTGTGCCCGGGACTTATCAGAGTGGACAGCCGATCATCCGCATCGCCGGCTTTGATCAGATCGTGCCAGTCATCACCTCAAAGCAGCGACCTCGACGGCTGAAGATGCGAGGCAGCAATGGCGTTGTTTACCAATATCTTCTCAAAGGTCATGAGGACCTTCGTCAAGACGAGCGTGTCATGCAACTCTTCGGACTGGTTAACACTCTTCTTTCCATCGACTCTGAGAGTTATAAACGACGGCTCGACATTAGACAATTTCCTGTCATCCCTCTTTCGCCCAATTCCGGGTTGCTGGGATGGGTGGAGAACAGCGACACCCTTCACGTGCTTATCAAAGAATACCGGGAGCACAGCAAGATTTTGCTCAACATCGAGCATCGTCTCATGTTGCAGGTACGTGTGCATCGAACTGTTACACTGCGGTTAAATAGTGGCATTCTCAATGACCACCGATCCTTACGCACTGACTGCAGATGGCACCGGACTACGATAACCTCACCCTCATGCAAAAAGTGGAGGTATTCGAGTACGCGCTCGAGAACACGACGGGACAAGACCTGTACCGGGTCTTGTGGCTCAAGTCAAGGAACTCGGAAGTGTGGCTCGACCGTCGCTCGGCGTACACGCGGTCTTTGGCGACCTCTTCAGTGGCAGGCTACATTCTTGGTCTCGGCGACCGACACCCATCCAACCTTCTCTTAGACCGGGTGACGGGTCAGCTCGTGCATATCGACTTTGGCGATTGTTTCGAGGTGGCGTGTCACCGGCCAAAGTTCCCGGAGAAGGTCCCTTTCAGGCTCACCCGTATGCTCGTCAACGCCATGGAGGTTGGCGGCATCAAGGGCACGTTCAAGATCACGTCAGAGATTGTCATGCGCGTTTTGCGAGACAACAAGGAGAGCGTGCTCGCACTGCTCGAGGCGTTTGTGCACGACCCTCTCATCAGCTGGAGGCTTATGACGGGGCCGGAAGACGGGGCCGCGCCGGATGCCCGACCAAACGGTGAGCGAACGCGCTAGCAGAGCGAACCACCGTATTACATTCTCGACGTGACTCTAATTGACCTTTCTGGTGTCTTTGCAGAAACCGTGCCCGGGCATCGCGCGAGGAACTCTACCTCGCGAGCCAGCGAAGTCGAGCGGATTGAGGGTGAGCCAGCGCCGTTCGGGCATGAGTCTTCATCTGATAAGGAAAATGCATTGACACGCAACACCTCCCGTTATGTGGCAGGGACGAACCAAGGCGGTGCGGAAGCGAGGAACCAGAGGGCCCTGGAGGTCGTCAGGCGCATTCAGAACAAGCTCAACGGTAGAGACTTTAACCCGAACGTGTCCCTCCCCGTCCCGGCACAAGTACAGCGACTCATTCTTGAAGCGACGTCGCTGGAGAACCTCTGCCAGTGAGTCCATGTTTGGATAGCGTGCCCTTCTGATCGCGAAAACCTGAGTTGCTGATACGAGTCACGCGCTCCTTCTCACCCGTCGCGACCAGAGCTTTCATCGGCTGGTGCGCTTTCTGGTGATCGAAACCAGGGAGGGCCCTGGCGGTCGTTGTAGCTTTTTTTTCTCATATCTTTAATTCCTTGTAGTATTAGGTCGGGATGGAATCATTGCTTTTTTTGCGCTCCCTCTTTTCCATACACTTTCCCAGTGTGTGCCAGGGAAAGATGCCAACGGGCAGACAAAAGTCCGCACGCCAGAGTGCCGGAAGGTGAGGGAGGTCGCGCGCATCACACGTTCTGCCAAACCAGACGCGTCCCGATCAAGTCTATGCACGGCAGGCAGCGGCCGTGCGGCGGGCGGCTTGAACGCAGGCTCACCGAGCGAAAGGAAACGTTCTTTGCAAGCGAAAGGAGCGGAGAGGGGAGAGGCAAAGAGGAGGCCCAACAGTGGAGACGGACGGAGAAAAATGATTTGAGAAGAGCAAAAAAAAAAGGAAAAGGAAAAGGAAAAGGAAGAGGAAACGAAAACGGTTACAAACGAGTGTGATGCGGGAGCGTGCGGCCAGAGAGATCGAATATCGAACGGGAACGGGGCCCCAATAGGAAGAATGGAGAAGTCGAAGGCGTACTAAAACAAGAAGGTCGATCGAGACGGCTCGGGAACGACAACCGAGCGAGGCCTACGTTGAGACTTGAGCAAGGAAGGCGAGGAAGCGGCGCGCGCGGTTGGAGGGGAGGAAGAGGAGACGAAAACTGTCTTTTTTTGGGCGTTAGTGCAAACGGAATCGACGAACCGATGGATCCGACCGATGGCGACTGGGCATCATCATCTCAGGCCATGTTGGGCGACCGAGGGCCCTCGGAAGCTCTCTTCTTGCGAATGCTCGCCAAGACCGACGCCGTCGGGCCGAGGGGAGCAGGCGCATGCTCGGATCTCGCCGCGTCGGTGGATCCCCTCATGGAGCCAGAGGCGGAAGGGGAGGCCAGGCCGGGCGTCAACCGTCCGTCGGTGGATAGGTTGAGCGAGAGCTTGGGCGGCAGATCGGGAATGGGCGAATGTGGACGGGACGCAGGCAAGGGGGGGTGCTGCTTGTGGCGGATCGTACTGTGTTAAGTGGGGGGAGAGGCGGGACGAAGCAAGGGGACGGGGGTTTCCAACCAACCAGGGGTCAGCTTTCCCGTCCTTGGACTCAAACAAACGTGGTGGGCGAGAACGCCCGCGGAACATGCGGAAGGGGAGGAAGGGCACAGACGACTCACGATTTCCGTGACGGCGACTTCTGCCGCGACGGCGACTTTTGCTGAGCCTTTTGCTTCTGACGCTCCTCCCAAATGTGCTCTCCCACGGTGTGCTTGCCACCACAGCAGACGCGGCTGTTATCGATGCCATCGTAACCGTCGCCGTGGAGCTCGGCGTCTTCCTCGAGCATCTGCTCAGCGCTCTTGAGGCCGCAGTTATCGGCGGAACGCGGAGAGTGAGGGAAGTTCTCCAATTCATCCTCGTCTTGGTGTTGCGAGGAGTCGCCGGTTCGAGGCCTTCGGGGGCGATTCGTCGGGCTCGAGTATATCTCGTTCTCCACGCGCTCCAGGTACTCGCGAGCGGGCGTGCCTCGACGCTTGCTCGAGCTGAGGTTGAGGGCGCTGCTCGCGCTAATGGTAGCGCCGCGAGCGCGAGGACTGAAACGCGGGACCGTCAACCACGTCGAGTCCGAGTCCGAGTCAGAAAGCCGCACCAAACCTAGGCCACCGACCAGGATGGGGGGCGGGAGCTGAAGACATATGACACTCACGTAACGTTCATAGATTCGCCCGACTTTTTGCTCTTCAGGCTGCGACCGGGAGACATGAGGGAACGCACGGTCCCGGTGATGGAAGCGCCTTCGCGAGGCGTGGTCGCCGTGGTATTGGAACGTTGGAAGATGCCGGTAGGTTCAGAGCGTCGGGACATGCGCGAGTCGGGCCGTCGCTCGGAGGCCCGGGACGCGGGCCTGTTGTCCATTGGGCGATCGGGCGACGTGGACGCGGCTGCGTGAGGGAGAGAAGGGCGTGCCAGCAGATAGCTCAAAGCCTGAGGGAAAGAAGGAGGGAAAAATGAATAAAACATCCCGTTTGGCGAGGAGTCGAGGCAGCGCAACGTACCGCCAGCCACGTCTCGTGGCGCTCCTTGCTAGGCGCGGTGATCTTCATGTCACGCACCGCGGTCTTGATGAGCAAACTGCGCTGATACAGACCAGGAGGGTTGGGGTTCGTATCCTCGACCTCCTGCACCGCCTCGATGTAAGCTGGACCAAAAGAAAAATTTGGGCGACAGAATGTAGGATGATCAGCGCGAGGAGTTCGCTATCGTCATCTTCTGGAAGGGAAGGCTCACTGTGCTTCGAAGACGACTCCTGCCCGCCGTGTCCGCCAGGATCGGAGACGCCCCAATACAGAGTCTGGGTGTACGGGTGGAGCCAAAAGAACCTTTTGTGCCTCTTGTCCCCGATCGTCCTCCCGAGTCCCCTGCGGGTGTACTTGTGGAGGAACTCTCCGATCATTGTCTGCGTGATCGCCTGGATCACGGCCGGGTCCGTGGACGAGGAGCCGGAGCCTTGGGCGCCGCCGTCACCGGTGTCGTTAGGCATACCGGCAGAGGTGGCCGTGGAGCTCATGGAGAGGCGGCGAGAGAGATCGGAAGCGACGTCGGAGCTGATCGAGCCGATCGACACGCGCTCGGGCCGGTTCTGGTGTCGTCCCTTGTGGGCGTTAGGGTTGACGGAAAGCTTACTGTTGGCCGGCTGGTCGCCGCCAGCGCCGGCGCCGTTTTCGAGTTTACCAAACTCGTTGTAGTGCGAGGCGCTGGTCGACTTGGAGCGCGAGCGGACGCTGGTGAGCGAGGACTGCTGACGGACCGAAGGGTTGTCGTACGCGCTCGGAGGCGGCATGTTCCCACCGTGACCCTTCCTCCCATGAGAGCCATGAGAGGAGCCAGGGACTTGCAAGTTGGAGACGTTGCGCAAAGGAGCGGCACTGAAATTGGTGGTGGGCGTTGTGGAGGCTCGCTGAACGAGTTGTTGCGGAGGAGGCGAGGTGGGAAGAGGTGGGGGAGGACCGAAGGAGGACGGGGCGCCGGAGCTCTTTCTGGGAACATGGGACGGAGGGGGCATACTACTACTACCGCCGCTCGGCGCGGCAGGCGCGCCGAACATGGACCTGATGGTCAGGGGAGACGTAGGCGTACTGAGCTTCCTCTCCCTGGCGGAGCGGTACGAGTAGGCAGACTCGATAGAGCCCCGCCTCTGCGACGCCGACGAGTAAGGGCGGACCATGTGAGAAGGGTGGATGACAGGTTCGTTTCTGATCGAGTCCTCCCTGTGCTCGCCAAAGGTGCCGATCGAGTCCCTCTTATGCGCCGGTTCATTCATGTGGGCGAGCGGACCGGCGGCTGCCGCTGCGCGGCCGAGGGCGGCGCTCATGTCGCGGTGGGCGCTGGGACCGGGGACGGCGGGAGACGGGGAGGAGGCGAGGGCGGAGTGTGGGTCGTCGAAGGGGGCGAGGCGCTCAATACCGTCCTCGGGGTCGTACAAGAGGCCGGCGTGTTCGGTCTGGACGCCGATCTCGGTCGTGACGCGCTTGCGAGCGCCGTCGGTGCGAGAAGGGAAGAACTGGCCGGGTGGGCTGAAGGAAGGCGTCGGCGCCATCGTCGGCGTCGAGGCGGCAATGCTCTCGCGTGCGTCCTCGAAATCGGCCTCGGCCTCGGTCTCGCCGTCAGTCCAATCCTCCGTGCCTCCGAGAGATGCTCCGGGACGGTGTGGCGCCCTGGCGCCGTGGGCCGCCTTGACGGCCGCGACGCCGGCGGCGGCGGCGACCATGGCCCTGACGCCGCCAAAGGAGCCCCGACGGGAGTCGGTCTGCGCACCCTCGTCGCTGGCGGTCTGGGAGCCGGCATCGGCGTTGTCCTTGTCGTCGGCGTCGGGAACGGGCTCGACGGGCCTGTCGACGTACACGATCTTCTCCACCACCTTTTCCACCTCGACCGGCTTCTCCACTTCTACAATCTTCTCCACGATCTTCTCCACCACCTTCTCTACCTCGACGGGACGGTCGACATGGACGATCTTCTCGACGACTTTCTCCACCTCGACAGGACGATCGACGTGGACGATCTTCTCGACGATCTTCTCCACCTCGACAGGACGATCGACGTGGACGATCTTCTCCACCTCGACAATCCTCTCCACCGGCTTCTCGACCTCGACCTCGACGGACCGATCGACGTGGACGACCTTCTCGACGACCTTTTCGACCTCGACGGGCCGATCGACGTGGACGATCTTCTCCACAATCTTCTCCACCTCGACGGGTCGGTCGACGTGGACGATCTTCTCCACCTCGACAATCCTCTCCACCGGCTTTTCCACCTCGACAATCCTCTCCACCACCTTTTCCACCTCGACCAACCTTTCCACCGGCTTTTCCACCTCGACAATCCTCTCCACCACCTTTTCCACTTCCACCTCCACCACGCGCGGCTCCGGTTCAGGCAACGGGTCCGTCATCGTCTCCGCGTCCGCCATGCTCACGCGAGCGGGCTCCTCCGCGGTCTCCTCCACGGGCGCGGGCTCCAGCGCGCCACCCAGCGCGCCGCCCAGCTCGTCGCCCAACGCTCCGGTGACGAGGACTTCGGAGGCGGGTCGAGCGGAGATGCCGCCGGCAGGCCTCGCGCGCCGACGGACCGCATGCTCCGTCCGCTCCTCTCCTTCCTCCTCCTCCTCGTCCTCCTCCTCCTCTCCCCCGTCCTCTTCTCCAGCGACAAAAGAGCTCCGAGCGAGCGGGCTTCTCGCCGACCTCATACTGCCGGGCGTCTTGGCCTTGCCGGCAGCAGCAGCGCGGCGACGGGAGTGAGGCGTGGCAAAGTCGTCCCTCATGACGTCCGCAAAGGCGGGATCGATGCCATCGAGCGAACGGCGGCTGTCCGCGCTCTCCACCGAGCCCTCCCGCTCCCGCTCCTCGTCCGCCTCCTCGCTGCTGTGGCCGTCGTCGCTGTTCGGCGCCGAGGCGAGACCGAAGCGAGCGGCGATGGAGCGGACGCGAGAGCCCGGAGCGGCGGCGGCGCGTTGCTGCATCGCGAGCTTGGAAGCGCGCTGGGAACGACGCAAGGCGGCTCCCTTCATCGGACTCTCCTCGACCCAACCGTCGTCGTCTTCCTCCTCCTCCTCCTCCTCGTCTTCTTCACCATTTTCCTCCTCGCCCATGCCCTCGGGCAACTCAATGCCCGCCTTCTCCAGCGCGCGGCGCAGCTCGGCGGCGCGCTCCCTCTCGCGCTGGAGCGAGCCGGCCTGGGCGATGGCACGCTTCTGCGCGCGGGCGAGCTTGGATCGGAGCTGGAGGAGCTCCTCGTCGCCGAGGCGGGACGGCTTGGCTGGCGAGCCTGCGGGCGAGCCAAAGTCGGAGCCGTAGAGGTCACCGGGGGAGGGGAGGACGGCGCCGGAGGCGAGCAGGGCAGCGCGACGGCGGGCGGCGAGGCCTTCGGGCCCCTCTTCTTCGCCCCGGTCCGTCAAGTCTTCCTCGCCGACGGTGGAGGCATCGAGAGTGGAAGAGCTGCCGCCGAGCCTGCGGACGTTCCTGACGCGCGTCACGGTGGCGAGCTCGCCCTTGGCCGAGTCGAGGGCGCTCTGGAGGTCGCTCTTCTCGCGCTGGAGGCCGACGGTCTGCTTGCGCATCGTCGCCATGTCGGTCTCGTGCTTGTTGCGAAGCGCCTCGTGCGCCGCCTGGAGCTTCTCCACCTCGTTCCGCTGCACGTCCAAGTTGTCTCGCACCTGGCCAAGCTGGCGGTTGAGCCGGTTACGCTCTTGTTCGGTCTTTTGGAGCGACGACTGGGCGTCGGAGAGCTGGCTGCGGACCTCTTGGTTCTGCACCTCGAGGTTCCAGTTCTCTTCCTTGTATCTCTCTGCAGCGTGACGAAAGGGCGGAAGATGAGTGCGAGGGAAGAACGGCGGCGAGAGAAGGCACGACTCGACTCACCCACGCTCTCCTCGACCTGCCTCAGCGCGGCACCGACGCCAGCAAGCGTCCCCTCCAAGTCCTCCTTCTCAGCGGTCATCTTTCGAATCGCCTCATCGCGCTCAGAAAGGAGCCCCTGAAGCCGACGGACCTCGACGAGGAGACTCTGACCGATCTCGGTAGCAAACTCGATGTCCGATGCTCGGTGGGCGGCATTGCGAGCGCGACGGCTGGATTGGGTGGGTGTGGGCCCCCCGACACCTCCGGAGCTGGTGGCTTGGCCGCCGCCGCTCGCGGAGGGGTGGACGGGTGTGGTGGATTGGGCGGCGAGGGCGGCAAGGCGCTCTTCGGGGGAGCGAGTGGCGCGTGGGGACGCGTCGAAGCTGTTGGCAGCGAGCTGGGAGAGAGAGATGGACGGCGAAAGGAGATGGGGATGAGCAAAAGGAAATGGGAGCGATCCTGCCCGGCGGCTGGGCGTGGAGAGACAGACGACTCACGACCTCCTCCAACTCCATGTCCTCCCTTCCACGATCCCTCTTCTTAAAGAGACTCTTGTAAAGACCCGCATTGCCGTCGTCCCAGGCGCGAGCTTCGCGTTCGAGTTGAGCGAGCATCCGCCTAGCCTCGTCGGCACGCTCTTTGACGCCTTCCTCCTCTTCGCTGTCCGTGCCGACCCTGTCGGCGGCGGCGGCGGCGGCGGCGCCCGAGACTCGTCTGCCGTTCGTCGTGGAGGACCCGCCAGGCGGGGACTTGCGCTCGGCGAGCTCGGCGGCCTGAGCTTCGAGGGCGGCGCGCTGTTCGAGGAGAGACTGACCGAGCCGTCCGGCGAGCTCAATCTCCTGATCCTTGGCGGCGAGCAGCTGGCGGATGCGGTCCTCGATGGGAACTGACTCGGCTTCGGCGTCCTGGTCGACATGGTCGTTAGAGGAGACGGAGGAGGCGAAGGAGCCGCGCGAGCCGACGCGGTGGAGTCTGTTGGGTAACGGGGAGGAGGGGGTGAGGCCCCCGGCGCCGGCGGTGGTGGCGGAGGCGGTGGAGGTGGGTGTCGTGGCTGCGCTGGCGGCACGAGCGGCGCGTCGAGACGAGGGCCGGGCAAAGCCGGCGGAGCCGGGCTCTTCTCCGTGGCCGGCGTCATCGGTGTCGGGCGAGATGGGCCTATTGACGGAGAAGGAGGGGGGTAGAGGGGGGAGAGGGGGAGCCTTGAAGGAGAGGTTGCCGACGGAACCGGCGGAGGAGGAGGACCTGCCCTTACGCCTGGCACCGGGGGCGGCGGATTCTGGGGATGGGACGCGGAAAGGGTCGTCGTCGGCCTGGGACATGGCGTTAGTGATGTTGCGGGGGATGAGGGTATGTTCCGAGGGAGGCGGCAGGTATCGAAGGCGGCGCTAAAGCGGCGGAGCGGGGCCTGAGGCGGCGTCGGTTATCGTTCCCTTTCCCGAGGTTCCCTTCCTCTCGTGCTCGGGTGGGTGGGGCAAGGGCGTTGGGGGGACTGGAGTGACGATAAGGTTAAGAGGCGAGGAACTGAATTATAGAAAGGAAAGGAAAGACGAAAGGGATATAAGGAGGGTGTGCGTATAGATGGGAGGATGAACGACGGACGATGGACGATGGGTGGGTCGGTCGTGATGGTCGTCAACGGCGAGCCTGTGCGAGAGCGAGGGCGAGGGCGAGAGGAAAACGAAGGCGGGAGCAACGAGCAGCGTCGAGGAGAGAGAAAGGTGAAGAAGGAAAAAGAGGGAGGAAGAGAGGAGCAGGAGATGAGCGACGGTGCCGACGAGACAGACAAGACGGCTTGGTTGGCTTGCCCTTCCGTCCGTCCGTCCGTCGGTCTCCTCTGCCGTCGGTCCTTTCCATGCTATCAGCAAGCCAGCACGTCACTCTCACCTCGAGCACAAGACAAGACAAGACGAGACGACGACGAAGGGTTAGGGGTAGGGGTAGTCGGCTGGCGGGTCGTCGGTATGCGGGGGGAAGGCAGGCAACCTGGTATTGTATATGCGGCGCGGCCTTGCGGCGGCGGGCGGGGGTGGGAGGGGGGCACCTATGTCAGGTCTTGCGAAAGGACGAGACGGGGGTTGGTGGGGTTGGTGGAGGAAGAAGAGAACGGCGGTCGGTTCGGTTGCGCTATCTATGTCCCTCTTCTTTCTTTCCACGTCCTCTCTCGCCTCGCTTTGATGGGGAGGGGTTGTCGCCGTCGTCGTCGGTCGTTGTCGCCGTCGTCGTCGTCGTCGTGGCCAACGTGGTATTCGGTGAGGAGGAGGAGGATATAGGACGATATAGATGGCGTGCGAGCGGCAGCGAGGATATGAGGATGGGGATGGACCGAGAGGAGAGCCGGGCGGCGGACGCAGGCAGGCAGCGGAAAGAATAGGGAGAGAAAGAGAGAGGGAAAGGAAAGGAGAGAAAGAAAGAAAGAAAGAAGGGAATCAATCAATCAACACGAGCTGCATAACAATACCCACCAATAACAACAACAATAACAAGCCCACTTCAATCCCGATCGACCCCCACGACGAGTACATACATACATGCACTAACTAGCCCGACCGCGTCCATACCTCGCAACGTAGTGCCGGCTGCTTACTGCGGTACTCACACCGAGTTCTTGGCGGGCGAAAGAAGCAAAAGAGAGCACGACGACGGGAGAGCAAGCGGTGGACGGACGACGCGCAGAGAAGAAGGTACTTGCTACTCCCTGTCTCTCCCACCGACACAGACCGTACCATAACGTCTCTCTCCACCCGTTTCTCGAAATGAAAAGGGGCTCCTGACACGTGTCTCGACGCGTCTCCACAAGTCACATGAATCCATTTACCTCCGTCAACGGAAGGAGCGGTGCAATGGATGGATGCATGGATGCGTGGTGGTGGTCGTTTGGACAGCAGACAGACAAGACAGTCAAGTCAGACAGACATACAGAAAGTCGTTTCCAATCCGATCCCTTGCGCACAAAAACACAAGTGCAGCAATCCAGACTGAACAGAAGTGTCCGAAGTGTCCGCCGAGTGTCCGAAGTACATACGGCCAGTCAATAACAGAAAGAGGAACAGGTCGGGCGGAAGGAGGGAAGAAAAGGACGAAAGGAAGGAAGGGAAAAAAAAAAGAAAGGAGAGAATGTCGGATGGATAGATGGATGGAACATGAATCAGGATACTCCACGATTCCGCCACACCGCACCGGCGAGAAAAGATGGAATAGAGAGAGCCGCTCTGATCGATGAATGGATGGATGGGAATACGTCGAGCATTCTGCGATGCGCCCAGAGCGACGAGAACGATAAGATGACAGACGGGAGGACGGAGCACGAGCGAAAGAACAAGCCGAACGACGACGACGGCCACAACACCTCATCGCAACACCGCGTGCGTCGTCTCCTCAGGGCTCGGATACCGATACGCCCGAAAGTCCGGGTCGCGCGGGATGGTCTGCTGCCGCTGACTCGCCGTGCTCCTCCTCCGTCTCGAAAAGTCATCCTCCCCCGCACCACTCTTCACGCTCGTCCCAAAGTTGTTCTGCTGCTGCTGCCGCGTCGAATCTCTCAACACGCCCTCCCCGCCCATTCGCTGTTGGTGCGCGCTCCCAGAGCTCCCCTCGAGGATCGGGCTCGGCGGCAGAGGCGACGCCTGGCCCATCGCGCTCCGGCTCCGAGGGTGTTCCACCGGCACGCCCTCGCCGCCCGGTAAGGACGCCACCCGGGGTCTCCTCCGATCCACAAAGTCACTCGTGCTCCTCCTCGGCTCTGTCGGCGATCTTCGCTCCGCCGCCGGCGGAGCGCCGAGTCCCAGACCGTCGTACGGCCCTGACCACCCGCCGTCGCCACCACGATCCGGCCACCGCTCCAGGGCGCCGAAGCTCTTCCTCGACCGCAGCGACCGCGAATCAGCGGATAAGGTCGCGGGCATCGGCATCGGCACCGGCATCGGCTCCAGGCTACCAAAACTACTATCCGGCCCGTCCGTCGTCCGGCTCACAAAGCTCTCCCCGCCCGAGCTCTCCCGTTTGCGGTTTCTACCCGTCGAGAAAGGCACAGCGAGCTTGCCGAGCATCTTCGACTTGCGCCCCTGCGCAGGCGCCTGAGCTTGCGCCTGCGCCTGCGTATGCGTCGCCGGCGCGCTCCACTGCCAGGCCGACGAGCCAGCCTCGCTCTCATGCGGCAGCCCGCCCCCTCTCCGCGAACTCCTCGGCGGTCGAGGCGGCGGCGGCGGGGAGGACGTGCCGTCGGGACGCATGCCGCCAGAGTGAAAGTCGGCGGAGGAGACCAACCCGCCAGGCGGCGGCAGAGGCGGCGGAGAGGCGGCGCCGGTGCCTCTCCGAAGGGAGAAGGACTGACGCGAAGCGGTTGCCTCGCCGGGCAGCGGCTGGTTGGAAGGGGAAAAGTCGGCCTGGTTCTGAACCAAAGGCGACCGGATGGAGTACGGCCTGGAGCCGCCGACGTTCGAAGGGCGCGGCGACGCCGGAACATCGATGGCCGAGCCTTGAAAAGACGGGCGGGGCATGTCCTGAGGGTGAACGCCGAGACCGTTGGACGGGCCGGGGCCGCCGTCGAAAAAAGCGTCCGCCGGAGCTTCTGCAGGCGGCAACGGCGGCAGGCTCTTCTGCTGCCTTGCGGACAGGTTGGCAGGAGAGGATCCGCTAGGCTCCACGTCCGCTTGACCGACCAGGCCGGCTCGCACGCTGGCCTGCCTCGGGCTGCTGCTCGGCGACGGCTCCCACGCGTGCGAGGCGCCGCCGCCGCCAAAAAACGCGGCACGGACGGAGGCGGGCGCAGGAGAAGAGAGATAGGTCTCTCGCATCGCTTTGCCGGACGCCGAAGCCGTCAGGCCACCCGGGCCGTCCAGGTTTGGAGGCGTGGGCGGGAAGCTCTCCTCGAGAATGTCCCTGCTCACCGCCGGGCTAGGAGGCACGCCGCCACCCTTGACGGCCAACGATCGCCCGCTCCACGTGCTGCTCGGCCGGCTGTTCGTCAAGGCCGCCGAGGCGCTGGTGGAGAATCGTGCGGAGTTGGTGGAGAAGGGCGAAGGCGGGGGTTGGTAGGGCGTGGGGTGAAGGCCGCCGCCACCGCCGGCCCGAGCGGCGTCCGGTCGAAGGCCGCCCGCGGACGGGGTGACCGCTCGCGGCTCGCCAATATGACCGAGCGGGCCCGGACCAAGGGCGATGGGAGTCCGGTTCGCGAACGGGTCGTCCAGCGACGCAACCGACGGTGAGCCGGGCATGCCGCGAGAGCCGAGGAGCTGAGATCTGAGCGGAGGCGGCGGCGCGAGCTGCGCAGCCGCGTCGTCGTCCGAGTGGAGGCACGCTTCGTCAGGCGCGGCCACCGGCTCCGACTTGACCTTGGCCGCTCTAAACTTCTGGAGAAGGCCCTTGAAGCCCTTTTTCTTCTTCTTCTTTTCCGCCTTGATCCCCTTTTCCACCTGAGCGTCCTGGTATGCCTCGTCCATGGCCGCCACGCCGATGGCCGCGCTCAGCTCGTCCCGGCTGTCCAACGCGCGAGCCTGACGGACGATCCGACCGGCGTCGGCGGGGTAATGGGCCATGTCGCCATCGGCGTCTAAGCCGACGTGCATGTTGGTCACCGACCCGCCGCCGCTCCGGTTGAGGGAGACGACGGAGGCGCTCTGTCTGACGACCTTGGACGTGCCTCCGTTCATCGCGAACGGCCGCATGGGCGGAGCGAGCTCGGCGGAGCTGCCCGAGGACTGAGCGCCGGCGCCGACGCGAAGCTCGTACGCGCTTCCGGCGCGCGGGAAGGTGGCCGGGGTATGAGCCCGACTTCGGTCCTTGCCCGTCTTGCCGCTGAACATCGAAGGGACGGGGCTCGAGAAGCGCTTGCGCTCTTCGGACGAGGAGTTGCCCGGCACGTTGACCGAGCCGGGGTAGCTGTCAAGCGGGGCGAGGTGCAATTCGGGCGAGTTGCCCGAGGTGGGAGCGGAAGCCGACATACGCCGCCGCCGGGCCTTTTCGAGCGCCTTGTCGCGCTCCTTGGCCTCGCGCTCCTCCCTAGCGACGTTGATGTGCTCGAGGATCATGCCGCTCTTGAGCAGCGAGACGGACGACGTGCGGTCGCGCTGGCTGCGGCCCGCCTTGGACTCAAGCTGGCGAATCCTGATGCTCTCCTCGTATCCGTCCGTCCCCGTCGGACCGGCCTCCATCGCACGATCGCGGAGCTGACTGTACGCGTCCTTCATCCGCGTGTCCAGCCGACCGCGCTCTCGTTCAGCGTCGCTACGGGCGCGAGCCTCCATCTCCAAGAGTTGGTTCTGCACGGCCAGGTAAGTTTGTAGCGTTCGCCAGCGGTGTGACGACGCAGGAGGATTCTTTGAGGAGAGACGTCGGCGTGTATGCGGGCCAAGATACGATCAACCAGCTGCCCATGCCCTCGCCATTTCAAACGCCGCAAAAAAAAAAGAAAAAAGAAGCCAGAGCGCGCCACCACACTCACCATGCTCGTCCACAACTTGAGCCTCTCAGCGGTGAGCTCGTCATGCTTGCCGTACTTCCTCACCCGCGCCTTGCCCTTGAACACCTCCGGCGCCTCGGCGCTGCGAAGGCTATCTTCCCGATGATCCTCCGCCTTGCTCCCCGCCGCGCCCGCGCCCGCACCCGCGCCCGCACCCGCGCCCGCACCCGCGCCCGCACCACCGACACCTCCGCCGACGTGATCGCTGTCCGTGCTGCTCACCGCGCTCCTCTCGCGGCCGTTGGTTTGCTCATTACCCACGGCGCCCGCGCTCTGTCCCTCGCCCATCGCCCTCTCCTTCTTCCCCCGCTCCCGCTCCTGCTCCCGCTCCTCCTCCTCCTCCTCCAATCGGACGGCCTCGTGAAACTCCTTATCGCTCTCGCGGTCCCACAAACTCGGGCCGACGACGTGCACGTCTGCCATGTCCTCGTCACGCATCATGCACTCCAGGCACACCTCCATCTGAGGCGCCGCGGGACGGCTCGGCTGGCCCGGGACGATCGGGGTCGCGCTCGGCGAATATCCTTGTTGCTGCTGTGCCGCGGAAGAGCCCGGGGTTTTGCCTCTAGGGTCGGCGCCGACGCCAGCCGGGTAGTTCATCTTGGTTGCGGCGAGCGGGGGGGAAGCCATGGGCGGGTAAGGGCTCGCGTGGTTGGGGTCCCTGATCGCGTACGCGAGCGCGTCGGTGTGAGAGGAGGCGAGGGGGACGATCGGTCTCGTGGCTCGCACAGGAATATCATCCTCCGGGAACCGCGCATCGGTCGGCGAGTGCGAAGTGCGGCCCTGAGTGACGCCGCCTCCTTGCCATGACTCCGGCTCTCTGCCGTTCGACGGAACGGCGTCGACCTGAGGGAGGTTGGGCTTCGTGCTGGGGCCTGTGGGCGTCACGGAGGACGAATCGGCGCCGCTGATAGCGTCCTGTCGCTGGTCGGCGACGACGGCGAGAGGCGCTGAGCGGTAGTTGGGGTCGGGCGTCGTGACACCGGGGGCGAGCTGAGGCGACGTGAACGAGTTCGTCGGCGGAGCTACCGAGAAAGGCGGACCGCCTTTGGGGTCACCGAAAGATCCGGGGTCTGTGTCAGCTTGAGCCGGCAGAGGAGGGGGAACGGGCTGGTCGGCCGGAGGAGGAACGAGAGAAGCGTGTGCTGGCCGTCGGATGGTCACGTCTCTGCTAAGGTCCACCTTGCCCTGCTCCGTCTCACCATCCCATGGCAGCCCATTACGCGGTTGTCGTGCCACCGGCGTCACGGCCTCGTCGGCGTCATCGCCTCCCTTGAACAAGGACGCGCCCGACGTGTCTTCGTCCTCCTGGCCGACCCAGCCTCCGGGCAAGGCCGGAGGTGGCTGAGCGGGAGGTTGCTCGATAGACATGGAGAGAGGACGTCGGGGCGTGTCGGCGGCCGCCGTCGGTGATCCGTTCGCGTTCGGAGAGACCTTGTGGCCGAGGTCGTCGAACGTGAGGCCGCTCAAGCCGGCCTCCAACTCGCGCCTCCACTCCGACATAACCTCCACGCCGTCCTGATCACCGTCCAAATAAAGTCCCGCCTCGCCGGGCCCGCTGGCGTCACCACTGTTGGCGGTCATGAAGCTCGTCGCGACGCTCGCGCGGCTGTCTGCGCTGATCCTCTTGGAGCTGCGACCATCGCTGGCGAAGGTCTGTGGGGTGAGAGGTGAGTCTGCTGGGCTGCCTGGCGCTGGACGGATGGGGGCGCCGGTGTCGTCCACGGCGCCGGAGAGGGGAAGAGGGCTGGCGAAGGAGACGGGGGAGAGGGAGTGCTTGCTTGTGCCTGCGGACGTCTGGCGGGAATGCGAAGGGGCGCCGTCCTTTCTTCGGTCGAGGGAGAGCGTGTTGGGGACGAAACGGGACGAGCCGTCGATCTGCGGGGTGGGAGGAATTATGGAGAAAGAAGCGAGGGGGGCGGTGGAGGTGGGAATGGGGGCATCATCGCGGCCGCCGCTTGGGTCGGGCTGGATGGTCGTCTGGCTGTCGCTTTGAAGCATGGACGAAGACGGAGGCACGGCGGCATCCACGGGAAGCGGCTGGAGGGGCGGTCTAAGCGATGTCGGCCGGCGGGTTGTCAGGGAGGGGAGGCGCTGGGGGTCGGTATATGCGCGTTCGGTGGGTGCGAGGAGAGCGAGGGGGAGGGGGTGGCGTGGCTAGGAAAAAGACCGAACCGGTAAAAAAGAGAAGAGAAATAAAAAGACAAGGAGGAGAAAGAAGGAGGAAGTGTCCGAGAGTTGCGAGAGAAAGAGATGCGGTATGGCGGTCGGTGATGGTGGGTGGGTCGATGGATGGAGGAGGCGAGATGAGAGATGAAAGGGAAGCGGAGCAGTAATCTCGAGCGACGGAGATGACGGCCGCGCTCGCCAGCCGAGCAGCCGATCGAACCGCAGCGCGACGAAGACGGAGGGGAGGGGAGGGGATGGATGGAAGGGTTGGTGGATGGTGGATAGATAGATGGATGGATGGATATATGGATGGATGGATATATGGATGGATGGTGGATGATGGATGGTGGATGATGGATGGGTGGAGTCGACTCCAATCAGTCGAGCAAGCGAGGCGCCCGTCTGACCCACTTTGCTCCCCGCCCGTCCTTCCGTCGTCACTCGCACTCGGTCAGGAGGGCCTGCGTCGGCCGTCGTCCACGCAGGTGAGCGGAGAAAGAGAAAGAGAAAGAGAGAGAGAGAGAAAGAAAGCGAGCGCAAAGGTGAGGAGCAGGGGCGAGCAAGCAAGCGCCAACCAAGCCCGGCTGCCGATCCGTCCATCTCATATATCCGCCTGCCCCTACATAACTTGCCTGCGACGTAGGCCATCCGATCCACCCGTGCCGCCCTCCCTTCCTTCCTTCCTCCGACCTCGCTCGCTCGGGCTCTCATTTCGATCCGAGCAAGGAATGACTTGCAAATGAGCAGGGCGCACGCGACGCGACGCGAGAGACGCCGCCGAAACCCTCATCTATCTATCTATATGATGGAACCTGAGCTCTGCTTATTAGACGGACCACAGAACAGCCAACCACGTCCATCTCGACATAAGTACATACATACATACATATGCACATGCCTACCGTGCCCGCTGAGGACTCGGGAGCGCGTGCCCGACGTATGCGCGGCCACGTACGACACCAACTCGGTGTAGGCCGTACACACATACAACACCCTCGCACATCGACGACCCGGCGTCCTCTCACTCGCTCCGCCACCCGCTCCAACACCTCGGCCGGTCGTCCTTACGGGAACGATGGAGTAGGAAGGGAAAATGAGCCTGCACGGCTTCCCTTCGTGGAACCGGTTCGGCGTTACGCGGTCATATCGGGCGACGGACGAGCGGAAGCGTCGCGGTCGTCCAATGAGCGGGGTGGAAAGGGGATGACGGGGAGTGGGGCGACAAAGAGGAGGGAAGGAAAGAAGGAGGGATAGACCTTCCCTTCCCGAGGTACTTCCGCCATCTCCCACTTGGGGCGAGCGGCCTAAGTCTAAGCGGGCCCCGGGGATATGTACGATCTGCGCCAGCCTCCGAAGGACGGACGGACGGACGGAAGGAAGGAAGGAGGCGGAACGCGGGCGAGCGCGAGCGAGCGACGACCACGCCGGTCTCCTTTCCTCCTTTCCTCCTGCCCATTGCCCCCTTACTACCTACCCCTTCCCCATCATGTCAAGTCCTTCCTCCAAAAAATTCCCTACGACACGAAATAAACGAAAGGAATCAAAGAGCTCGTCCACACACACTCCCTTCTCCCTCCATCTTCGTCTGCGACTGATCGGAATTAACTTACGATAAGACAGCTACTATGACGAAAAAAACGGACGGTTGCGGTGCTCTAAGGCTCGCGACGACGAGACGACCAAGACCAAGACCAAGACCAAGACCAAGACAGGACGAGACTGAGACGACCAAAACGAGAGCGAAAAGGGGAGAGAGAGAGGGATGGAGGGAGGCGAGAAGGAGTAGAAATACAGGGGGGCGAGAGCAGAGCACGCAAGAGCACAGGAGAGGAGTGGAGTGGAGTGGAAGGAGGGCAATGGAAACACCGAACCTCAAAGCTCAAACAATGGCGATGCCGAGATGAACGGAGGAGGCGTTGCGGGAGAGACACCCGAGTGTCGGTTATGCGTACAGAGGGGGGGAGAGCGGGAGACGAGAGAGAGAGAGAGAGGCGGCAGTTGCGTGCGAGGGCGAGGCGAGGCGAGGACAGAAACCAAGAGAGGAGGGCGTGGGCGGGAGCAGCAGAGCGAGAGAGAGCAGCGAATACAAAAAACGGAACGAGACGTCGAACAGAACGACCGAAGGCCACCACCGACCGACCGACCCTCCCCTTCCCCTCCTGGGAAAGCAGACGAGAAGCGGAAATGAAAGTAGGAGGGGCGAGGGGGCTTGCGCAAAGGGGCACCGTGTCGGCTACCTAAGGAATGTGAGTCGACGGTGAGCGGTGGTGGAAAACCAGAAGTCCCTGACTCCAAACCCGAGAAAATCCTATCGAGATGCCGGGCGCGAAAGGGAAAAAAGGTAGGCGAAGGTTGGAGTGACCGCAAAAAAGTACCTTGGAGGCGAGCAGCGAGCGAGTGTGAAAACATCTAATAGTAACCGGTGGCCCCGGCGAGGCTGCTGGTGACCGACGTCGGGTGGAAGCTTCCCCGGGACGGCGTGGAAGGCTGGCTGCCCCCAGCGGAAGGAGTGGCGTTACTCAAGTCGGTGGAGGGCATGGAGTAAAAGCCTCCACCGCGGGAAGGCGTCGAAGGTTGGCTGCTAGTTCCCGCGGCGGAGGAGTGGACAGCGTTGCCTACGCCGGTGCCGGTGCCGTCGAGAGACGAGTGGTGGTCGTCGAGGATGACCGAACGGGCCTGCGGAATGGGCACAGGCGCTGCGAGGGGCACGTCCGGCGCGGATGAGGACGGTGCGTTGGAATGGCCCGCACCGGCCGCGGCACCGTCGTCGCGGGTGCCGGTCGGGGCGAACGAGTCGAAAGAGTCGAAAGACGCCGACGCGGACGATGATGACTGGACGTCCCTGCCGACACTGTTGGCAGTCGTCGACGCCGGACAAGGAGCGCAGAAGAACGAGGATGACGGCACGGTATACGCAGGTCTGGTGCCCATCGACGGACCATAGCTGCCCGCGCCGGTCCCGGTCCCGCCCCCATTAGCATTGGCGACGGCGGTGGCGGCTGCACCTGGGGGCGCGGAGATGGCGTACAGGGGCGGGGTGTGCAGGGTGTTCTCCGCGAGGTAGCTGGCAAAATCGACGTGACCGTCCTGCTTCATTCCACCCGACGCGGCGGACGTTTCTTCCAGCCCCTGTATTTGCTGTCCCTGACCGCTCGGCTCGAACGACGTGTGATGGAGCTGTTGTTGTTGTTGTTGTTGCTGTTGCTGTTGCTGTTGCTGTTGCTGTTGCTGTTGCTGTTGCTGTTGCTGTTGCTGTTGCTGTTGCTGTTGCTGTTGCTGTTGCTGTTGCTGTTGCTGTTGCTTTGCCGTCTGGGACTGTTGTTGGTGAGCCAAATATTGCGGGCTCGTTGAATGCTGCGCCGGCGGGTGATACGTTGCAAAGTTGTGGAACGGCTCGCCACTTTGGTGCATCTGCGACTCGGTGTGGTCTTGGTGCGCCTGCTGCTGATGGTGCTGGTGCTGATTGTGATGCGGATAATGCGACGGGGCAGGAGCAGAAGATCCGTTCTGGGCGAGCGCAAGACCAACGCCGGCAGGCGAGTCCGGTGCGTGTCGATACCGTGCGTCGTTGAGGGACATCGACGTGATGGAGCTGGAAGGGCTGTACTGGGGCAGGCTCAGCCGCACGCCCGCAGGCGAGTCAGGGAGGTGGCGAAACCGTGCGTCGGCGAGAGGGATGGAGCTGGAGTGAGAGGGTGGCGTCGGTGGCGGAAGACAGTAATTCGCCGACTGGAGAGGAGAGAAAGAGAAAGCAGGGCGAGGCAGGCAGGAACGAGGGCGAGGTGAGATCAAGTTCCGACGGCAGCCGTCCGACGGCGGGCTCTCTAGGAACGGCGCCGTCGAAAAGGGGTCGATCTACTCACGTATTTGCCAATGATCTTCTTCAGAGCCAGCGGAAGGACCCTCCACGGAAATACTTTGACGTCCTTCTCGATGTTCCTCGGCTTGGGCGCGGGAAAGCCCATGATGAGCTTGAAGAAGGCGGCGGACTCCTTCTTCGTCTTGCTGACCGTCATCGGCTTGAAGCCTTCGAGGTTGCGTCGGATCCGGTTCTTCTCCTCCACGGTGAACCTCGAGCCGACGAGGGATTCGAGCAAGTAGATGGCGTCGACACTGGTCACGTAGCACTCGTTTCGGTCCTCGCGGAAGATGCAGGAGATGGTGATGCTGTTCCCCACATAGTCGGTCTGGTGGATAGGCCGAAAGGAGGCGTAGATGGTGTTGCCTTCCTGTCTCCTCCAGAATTGGACGAGTCGTCGACGGAGGACCCACTCCTCGTGTGACCAGCCGATGGCCATCTCGTTCAAGTTGCCCTGCAGCTCGAGCGCGGCCTTGTTGGTCGGAGGATGAGCGTAGGTGGCCTGGTAGCCATTCGTCGGCGAGACGGGCATGGGGATCTGCGTGGTGCGCACGAGCTGAGGAGGATCTACGGACCGAGCGGCGATGGCGACATCGTGGGCAGCAGGGGCGTACTGGATGGCGCCGTAGCCGCTCACGGCCGGCAACGGAATGGAGGACGATCCGTCCTTGGCCGCCCCCCGTGGCGAGGCGGCCGAGGAGGCCATGGTCATCGTCGAATTTGCCGTGCTCGGCCTGACGCCCACGACGCCTTGGTCGTAGTACGCAGCCTGGTCGTAATACGCCAGATAGGGCTGGGCGGTGTCGTGTTGCGGCAGGACGTGCATGCCGGAGGAGAGCGAGAGAGATGACGACGGCGACGACGACGACGACGGCGGAGGCGACGGCAAGGTGGGCACGATGGTGGCGAAAGGGACGAGAAAGAGGAAGGACCGGGTCGGATATGTGGGTGCGAGACAAGGGCGAGTCTGGTCGAACACGGGGCGCTGTGACACAAGGCAATATTAAAGGCGAGGAATGGAAGGGGGGTGCGCGAGACAAGGAGGTGAAGGAGAGTGGGGCAGTGACGAAGGGGAGGTGAGAGAAAGGGAAGGATGGGGGGCCGGCGATGAGGCCGGTGGTGGACGTTTTAAAACATTGTCTCGCATCTGTCTCGTCCGGCGCGGACCTTTTCGCGCGTCCAACCAACCGCACAACGTCGTCTTGGCTCGCTCACAACTCTCTGCTGCTCTGTTGAGGGGCGGAGAGCAGGGCGAGCGGGCCGGCGAGCCATCAGGCGAGCAGGCAAGCAAGCAGGAATGGACTGCACATCGAGGGGACACGACGGGAGGAGGACTTGCTCGCATGCGGAAGGGCCGTTGGCGACGACCGACGTCGAAATCTCTCTTTCCGGAGCGGCGCCTGCTAGCGCGTTCATCCACACGCTCTTTCCGTTCATCCGGCCCACCCGTTCCTTCGGACTTGGTCTCGCATTGGGAGCGCACAAGCAGCCCGAGGCGGGGGCCAAGTCCAATGGACTGGACGCTGAGATGGAAAGACGACGACGACGACGACGACGACGACGCCGGGGCTCGTCGGCGCTCGTTCGAATGCGGAAGCTCGCGCTGGCCCACCAGCCAGCCGCGCTCGACCGCACTCGACCGCGTCCGCGTCCGGAAAGCGCGGGGAGGGAGGCGAGGACGGACGGATGAGAGAGAGAGTGTTTGGAGGGCAGGCCTGTTTGCGCGCCCATTCCATCGGCCCATCGAGGAACGAGGACGAGGACGCCGTTTTCGCATTCGCACTCGCACTCGCACTCGCACTCGCACTCGCACTCGCATTCGCACTCGCATTCGCATTCGGCATGGATGCGCTGCCGGCGAGCGACGCGACGCCCGATCATCCATACCAATGCACTGACGGGCGCCACTCTGCCGCCCCGGACGGACGGGCGGACGGACGGACAGACGGAGGGTGAGGTCGTCGTCGACGCTTGGTCGCATTCGGAACGTCCCTCCATCTTCCTCTGTCCGCAACCGGCATCCGTCGAGGCAAGCCTTAGCCTTGGCCAGCCACGCCGCAGCACCCGCAAAGGAACCAACCCCCGAGTCAACGACAAGTCAATATTTGGTTAAAAACGCCGCTAGTTCTAATAGCCCGTCGATTGCATCCGCCGCCGCCGCTGCGGCATATGCGCATCACGTGCCAGCCCCCGGGCCGCGGAATCGCCTATTTTCTCCGGGACGTCCGAATGTCCCCGGCGTGCGTCGAGGTCGACGACAAGAGGGAAAGCGGCAACCATCGAGTGAGACACCAAAGCAATCCTTATATGATTCGGGTGCGTGCCGGTCGGTTGGGTGGGCGGGTATCGCACATTGCAAACACGCAGAATAGCAGTTCCGTTCCGAGGAATCCTAGCGGGGGAAGAGAGAGAAAGAAAGAAAGAAAAAAAAAAAAAAAACAACAATCCTACTGGGAGAGAGCGGCAGCCGGCTCTCCGCGCCATGACCGGGCGCGCAAGAAAAAGATGGAGACGGACACAACGGCCACAACGACGGCCTTGTCGAGGGTAAGGGCAAAGCAAACGGCGGTCGGAAGGACGGCCGGAAAGAAGGAGGGAAGGAAGGAAGAAGGCCGTTAGCGCCGGTGGGCCCCGGGCCCCGCTCCCCACCAGAGCACCGCCACAGTAGCTAAGCAAAGCTGGACTCGCCTGGAAGATGAGTGACCGTCGCATGTTGAGCGCCGGCCCTTGCATGGGACTGTCGCCCTCCCTGAGCGCGTCCATGACCTCGATGAACACCACCCCACACACCTGCCCTCCGATCCAAAGCAGTGCAGAGCTCGTCTCCGCCGAGACGGCGGGCCGCGTCAAATCGACGGTCACCTCGAGGGCGATCGGGAGGAGGACGAAGGAGCACACCCCTGTTCGACCGATGGCAGAAAAGGCGAGGACGGTAGGTCGTGAGTCCCCGCGCCGCGTCATCCGACACCCGAGAATGTCTCTCTTCTCGTCCATGACGTAATGCCACCCACCGATAAGGATGAGGACAAAGTAGATGCCCGCGATGTCATCCCTCTTGACTGAGTGAGACACGTGCCCGGCAAACCCATCCATCCATCCATCCGTCCATCCATCCATCCATCGATCAGCGTTTTTTTCCTTCTTCTTCTCGCAACGATTTCCCCCGATGCCGATGCCGATGCTCACCGACAAAGATGAAGGCGATATAACTCGCGGCAAGGACGGGAACGAGGGATTTGATCGTGAGCACCAGATGTCTCGAGAACACCTGCGGGACGAGAAGAGAGGGGGAGAGACCGTCTGTTAATGCGCAGCGAGCGGATGCGGTCGGTAGGTAAGCGGCGGCCACCGAGGGCCAGACCGACCTTGTCAAAAAGGGGCGCTGTGACGACGGCAGCTACGAGACCGCTGAGAAGGGCCGCAGCGCCAAAATATCCGCTCGCGTTATCGCTGTAGCCATAGGGCTCGAAGATCTGTGGTCCGACGGGAGGAAGAGCAAGACTCCTTTAGCAGCGATCCGCAATAACCAGTATAAAGGGGGAAGGAAGAGAGAAGAGAAAAAGAAGAAAGGCGAGGCTTTCCAGTGCCGAGAACAAGCACTGACCTGGTTCAATAGCGTCGCCCAGGCATCGAAAGCGCCGACTAAGACGGAGAAGCAAGCGCATATGATCCAGAAATCACGCCTTCTCCCCTTGACCACGTTTCCAGCGACCGAGCCTTCCCCTGGCTCCAACTCTCCCGTACTCTCTCCTCCCTCCCGTTTCTCGGCGACCGCGTCTGTGGGACGAGCTGTGACCGTCGTCGTCGTCGACGACCTGAAACCGAGGAGAAGAGAGAGGGCGGTGAAGAGAGGCTGAGATGGCTCGGTGGACGAGAACGTAGGCGGCGTGGGGGGCTTGTCCCAGACGAAAAAGGTCAGCGGCAGCAGGGCGGTGGTCAAGATGGCGGTGGTCAAGAGCAGCGTACTCATGTCCGACGGCTTGGCCGCGATGGCGGGCGCAATGAAGCCTCCGATGGCAGCTCCAAACGGGTTCGCGATGGCTGCGAGACCCGTAGCGGTGGTTCGACCGCGTTCATTGAACCAGTTCTCGGAAAAGCGGGTGCCGAGGCAGAGATAGAAGGGTTGGCAGATGCCCACGAGCGTCTGGCCGATGATGAGAAGCACGTAGGCTGTGTTGGGCTGCGAGTCCACGAAGATGGCTGCGTACCGAATCCAGACTCCCACGAGGATGGAGACGGAGCCGATGAGGACCTGAAAAGGCGTGGAAAAAAGAAAGAGGACGGTGTAACGAAACGTAAGGCCACGGCACAGCAAGTGCAGAGAAGTTCAGAAAAGGGTGTCGCATGGACGTCCTCCGCTCTCACAGCGCCTCGAAGGCCGAACCTGTTCACCGCTGGAGGGACGAACCAGGCAGCGATGATGTACATCGCATTGACAATGTTGCCCAGCCTGTTCGCGACCCGGACGTAATGGGACCAGCACAAACACGCGGTCAGCGCCACCCTCTTTCTGTCCCAGATCGCCCGGCCCCCAGACATGCCCGTGAACGAACCAGTTGACCCGAGTGAGGGATATCCCGAAGGCGGCTGCCGTGAGGTCGGCAACGTAAGCGAAGAAGATCCAGTTGAGAGCGCTGGCGGTGGCGGGTGAGAGAAGAGACAGCGCGGGACGAGGCCAGATTGGACGGGGAGTGGAAAGAAGCGGTGGCGAAGAAACAATGAGCAGGCAATCGATACTTCAGCAGAGTCGGTTGGAGTTGGGAGTTGCCGGTCCAGCGCACCAGACGGTGACGACACTCACACCAGAATGGTGAGGACGCACTGGATAGGGCAAGGGCACATGGGCACATGGGAGATCAAGTTTGTCGTTTGCTGGCGATCAGCCAGGGTTACAGGATGGGGTCATGGGCCCCGAGTGCCGGCCCCGCCGAGCTCACCAACGAAGCCAGCCCTAGCCATCTCCGCTTGTACAGCTTGTATGTGACCTTTGAAGACGACGAGAGCGCCGCTTCCCCATCTCCCCCTCGCGCGGCTACGTCGACGGGGTCGTTGTCCTCGTCACTCGTCCCGACTTCGACCTGCTTCCCGGATGGCGAGCTGCCTCGCGGCTCGGCCGCTCTTCCTCCTTCCCCTTCTCGCGCCGACTCGACCATAGGATTGCTGCTCGGAAGTCGGGCCCGCGGATTGCGCCGATCGGGGTGGTCGAAAAGGTAAGGAAGATCGGCGGCGAGACAGGAGCAGGAAGCGAGGGAAGCAGGAAACGGAAGCTTGAGGAACAAATGAGGGAGGAGGGAGGAGGGAGGAACGGGAGAGAGGGACGAAGGGACAAAGAGGGAGAAGGGATGGGAGGCAAGCTGTGGTATCATTCGAGATGCTGTAAGTAGATATCGTCGAGACCGACCCGACCCCGCCTTTCCCATGAGGGGCGGCGGTAAGTGTCGGCAGAGGCTCCGCGTGACCCGAATCGATCCCAAGCGAGCGGACTATGGGCAAGGCGATCAGCAGGGCGGATGCAGGTTTGCATGCAGCTTCGACTGCACAGCGGTGGAGTCTTAAGAAAAGCGCTCTCGCTCACTTGCTCGCTATCCTGACCCGAGTTGGCGAGCTTTCTTGTCAGGGCCGCCCGCCTGGCCGCTTGCTCCGTAAAGACTCGACCGGCGCTGCAACTTCTCCCAGGGCGGCTCATGGAATAGGGACGGTCCTCACCTATCCCACAGTCACTGTCACTGTCGCCCTTCCTACCGTTACAGTAACGGAATAAATTTGTTGTTGCACACGCACATTCCTTCCAGCGTGCCTCCACCGGTCACGAAAGGCCGACCAACTCGCACCGGTCCGTACCTTACAGCGCAGCCTATACCATCAGCTCTGGTCCTCGCTCCCGCTCCGGGCCGGCGGACGGTCAGGGCAGAGAGAGCTCACGTGACGAACGCGCGCGCGGTAAGGCGGACCGACGGGACATGCACGTCCATCTACACTCACTCATCACCATCGGCGACGCTGACAAAGGACATCCTCGAGACTAGGCTTCCGAGCTCCTCGCCATCGACCTTAACACATGTCCGCAAGAGCGGCGAGGGGTGCGCCACGCGCAGCCGCCGCGCGGTCCAATCCAGGTCAACGTGGATCAGGACTGCGCAAACGGCGACAAGCCGAGGTGTCGACTTCTTCTTCCGAAGACGGAGAAGAGGAGGACGAGGAGGAGATGTCGCGATCGCTTGCGTCAGATAGCCAGGCGTCTGGATCCGAAAGGGCGCCTTCTTCCGAGGAGGAGGAGGAGGAAGAAGAGGAGGACGACGTCCGCGGGCGTAATGGCGACCGAGGACGACCTTCTGCACGAGGTGAGGACGAAGGCCAGGAAATGATCGAAGAGGAAGGCGACGTGTCTCTCCGCCAGATGAAGAGAAAGTATAGGAGGAAGCCGCCGTCGAGGAAGACGACGAAGTGGAGGAAACTCGGCGGGGAGGAGCGCGAATTGGTAGTGGGTGAAGGGGGCGTGATTTGGGAGAGCATCAGGTGAGTGCATCGGAAATTGGCTGGAGCCTGCAGACGTATCCCCTCCTGTCCTTCTGTGAGCGAGTAGGGATGCAACTGACCGGTCTCCATGGCGTGTAACTGCACCCTTGCAGACCTCTCCTTCCCCTCCTTCCTCCAGCCCAGCGCACCTCGCTCACCCGCTCGCTCACTCGCGCCCTTCGGCAACTGGACGAGGAGCTCGAAGAGGTTATGGTGCCTCCAGTGCTAGCCCTTCCGGCCTCTCGACCAGGCAGGCCGGGCCTGGGAATGAGGGGTGTGGACGCCAGCTTGATTGGGTGGGCCGAGGGCTTGGAGGGTGAAGGTGGGCTGGAGGGCGATATTGTGAGTCGGCCTATTCCATATCATGTAGACTGGGACGCTTAAGGTGCTGCTTTTACTGAATTCTTGCTGCTCAGACGGCGCTTGAAGGCATGCTTCTACCAGAAGCCCAACAAGCTTTGGAGCTAGAGCAACAGATTGAAGAGCAGAGTAGGTAAGTTACAGACGCCCTTTGTCCTTCATTTCTGCTGCCCGTGAAAAGTGAAACCTTTCCATATCTACTGATATTGATTATATCGTCTGCCTGATCTCGCTTCTTGTTAGATTGCTGGAGGAGGATCGACAGCGGCTGGCCGACTTTCAAACAAGGGCCGCCAGCGCGGCCAAGAGGAACCAGAAATTAGAAGCGAACAGAGTGAGCAGCCCGTTTCTTACACTACGTGTACTGTACCTGATAGTCTTCTTACTGATCATTCCTTTGCGCTGCGCCTCGTACGACTATTTGTCTGTTCTTCTTGGTAGCTTCATCCATTGCTCCGCTTGGCGAACTCTCGGCCAGAACGGCCCATTCCCGACGGCGTCACTTACCAGGACATGGCGGAACAAAAGTTGAAGAGGGATCCGCCCGCCGGAACTCGGTGGGACGGTGCTGAGGTGGAGCTCAACGAGGGAGCTGATTATGATGTGAGTGGTTAATTGGGCCATCTTTGAACAACACGGCTGGCACCTCTTTGGACGGTGCTGACGAGTAGCTCGCTTCTGTCTCTCCAACCAATCGGCCGGCCTCACCTGCGTGCAGCCCCTCGGTGATCCTGCTCTGAAGCGCCTGACTGCCTCCCTTATCCCTCACCTTGCCACGCTCGACTCTCGCACGTCCAACACGACGTCCGGCGTGGAACGCGTGAGCGAGCGCGCCTTGCTCGGCGTTTCCACACTGAGGCAGCTCATGACCGCCCTTGGCCGTCCGGCCGAGGTCTGAAGTGGTGGCCTGCTTTCATAATTATCGCCTTCGTGTATAACGTTCTGTACCGCCTGTACTTTTATTTCTCTTGTGACTTCTCGCCACCTTGCCACAGGCGACTGAAAATCGCCATCGCGCCTTAAAAAACCATCCCTTGGCGGAGAAAGTTCCGTATGGTCGGACGCGCTTTTGGCGTTCCCCATGCACGTGACCACGTCCGAAGAGACTCGGGCGCCTTCCCCCGTCGTCAGTTCGTTCGTACACGCAAGCACAGTCTTAACGCAAGAACGACCTCATCTCCAGGAAGCTCGCTCATCAACGTTCCTCCTCCATCGCAGTCATTGCGAGCGTCTTCGATAGGCTCTCTCTCTTTCGCTTTTCTCGGCCCGCTCCGCGCTCGTCTCGGCCCGCCCTCACCACCACCCCTATCCCCCTCCGCTCGCTCAACGTTGCCCATCGTGGGGTTGTTTCGCAGACCGAGCAAGTCGGCCATGAACGGGTCGACGGCCGACCTCTCCCGGACGCAGTCTGCGGAGAGGTCTCCCAGTGCCGCTTCCTTTACCGGTGCTGGAGACGTCGCCGCCGGAGGGGGAGGTGGATCAGCACTGGGGTTGGACGCGTCGAGCGTTGCGTATAGCTCTGACGGCCTCGATGAAGAGGGTATGCCTTCTTCTGCTACGTATCGATCGTCCAGTAGGGCCAGTATGCGCAGCGACGTAAGCGGACGACTGGGTGGTGAGGCCAACGGTGAGTACTGAGCACCATCGCAGGTGTCGGTCTGCATCCACGCGGGCTTTTTGCAAGTCTCTCTATCAGGAACGAGGGAAGGGCGCATATGGACTGGGTTTCTCTCTCACCTCCCTTTTTCCTTTTCCTTCCCATCTGGGTTTTCGCGCACTCTCCTACAACGCTTTTCGTTCCAGCGGCTCTGCGCGCAGAGCTTCACGAGCTGAAGCGCATTCTACGCCAAAAGAACGCGGTGATTGCTCGATACGAGAGCTCGGCGTCGCAGCCGGCGGCTCCGCCGCGGGCATCATCCTCCTTCTTCCGCTCCATTCGCGGTGGCACGCCTACGCCTACTTCGGGCGGCACCCCTTCGAAGCTGAAGAAGAACAAGCCGACCTCTTCCGCTCCCAGCTCGCCCGCAATGATGCCTTTCGGCCTGCCCGGCGTCGCCGGTGATCCCGATGCCGGTCCCTCCAGATCTGGTGCCGTCAGTCCGTCAGGGGAGAGCGTCAGCTCGACCGCGTCCGACACGGGTTCTCGAAAGAGCCGTACGCGATCGCGAAAGGGATCCACGTCGTCGCACAGGAACAGCGCGGCCGGGCTGCTCGCGTCACCAGCAGTTTCACGCTCCCCGCGACTGGGCGGCTACGACGACGGAGAAGGGAGAGGAAGCCGGTTAGGCACGGTGAAGGAGGCCAACCGATCCCAGCTGCCGCTCGGCGAAGGCTTCCTGGCGCCGACGATCGCGTCAGAGAACAAGCGCGTGCTCTCGTCCCAGGCTGCCATGGCCGCCGCCGCTCACTCGCCGTCCGGTGGATCGGACAGGGGCGGAACGAGCAAGGTGATCGCGGCGCTGAACGCGGACCTGAGCTCGACGCGGTCCGCGCTGGATTCGACAAAGAACGAGCTGCGACTGTCTCAGCGGAGCGTGGCGACGCTGACGAGGCAGATCGAGGACGTGCGCGACAGCAAGGAGAGGGTTAGGCTGGAGAACGAGACCCTGAGCCACATGCTGGCGCGCAAGGAGCGGGCGCTGCTGGAGCTCAGCGAGCGGTTCAAGGCGAACGAAAAGGAGATGAAGAAGATCCGGTCAGAGAGGCTGGCTTGGGAGGAGCAGGGTAAGGAGGTTAGCAAAGGGATGAAAGGGGACAGGGAGGCGCGGGAGAAGGCGGAGAACGAGTACGCGGCGCTTAAGGGGGCCATCGAAGGTGTCAAGGCGGCGAGCGCTAGGGAGGTGGCGGCGGCGAGGCGGCGGATGGACGAGCAAGCGCGGAGGCACGCGAGAGAGACGGAAGCGCTACTCAAGAAGCGCGAGGCGGTGGAGAGGATGGTGGCGGAGCGGAACAAGGAGCGTGAGGACCTCGCGTTACTGCTAGCCGACGAGAGGCGGTCCAGGGACGCGTTCGCTTCCAGGCTCGAAGCGCTCGTCCTGGGCCTGAGGCGCGAAATGGACCTTTTGGATGCCAAAGCGGAGGGGTACGGTGGGATGTTGGTCGACGCGCGCGCCGAGGTTCAACGCATCCTGCGCTTGGCCCAGACGGCCAGCGAGAAGAGTTGAACTGGCCGCGGGAGGCGACAAGAGCCATCCATCTTGTTGGACACACCCAGATAGATACCCAGCTCATCAGCCCGTCTCTTCTCTGTAGGAAAGCTTCGCATTCCCTTTCGGTTTCGCCGGAATCTCACAGCCTCGGTATTCGAGAATAGTAGCTGCCGCATTATTTTGCGCTTGTATACCTAGCTACGCCAGGGCCTCTGCTCCCATTTGCGGCGATGGGCACGGCGCACGCCTCATTTCGACCGACGTATTCTAGCTCGCAGCGCGGTGCGCTTTACTACCGCGCGTTTCGATATGGACATTGGATATTTGCGCTCGTGATCGAACGGCAGTCGTCGTCCGTCTTTTGTCTTTGTCTTCGTCTTGGAAGCCCATGCCCTCCTCAGGGATACTTAAGCACTGGCACCCCTGCCCGTTCCAGGAAAGAAATGTCAACTACAGTCAACCCTGTCTGTTAGCATACGGGTCCATAGGCATGCCTTCGCATAGTGCATAGCGATCTCCCTTTCCCGCTTGTCCCCAGCCAAAATACCGGTCTATATGCATACTGGCATACCCGCATAATTGCATAGCACTGACACCGGTGCCGTCCTTACCAGTTAGGATTGAGGGTCACGTGCATCCTCGTGGTGTTGGAGATTGGCGCGCGACGAGCACCGTGGTTACGCGGCTGAAAGCGGACATGACTATGTAGGCAACTGTGTTACAACGGGTCCATCCACCGCCAGTACTAACATTACTTACTACACGTGGGTGCTTGTCCGCGTTTCACCATCTCTTTCAAAGAACATGTCAACGAGCAGCGTAAACAAACCGATCTTCGACAATTCTTTTCTGCACACGCTTCTTCTTGAACATGGTTGTGTTATGACGTGTACATACTCTATAGTAAAGCTTGGAATTCATGTCTTGATGGACGCTATCGACTGTGGCAACGACTGCGGCAAATATGCATAGACCCCTCTGGGTAGTCAACCTCCCGCATACTGCATAGCACTCGGGCTATACTCTTATGCGTATAGACAGGGTTGACTGTATTATGTCGCCTTCGGGTTCGATGGGGGGGTTCGGCGGCGGGAATGGTGCCCGCTCGCTCGCGTATCGACATCCGAAGGAGCAGGTCGGAGTGGCGATCCTCGGCGGGATATGCGGTGGCCATGCGCACGATGTGCCCCGGCATGCTGTTGTCATGGATGTCACGAAAGGATGTCACATATTGGCGTGGTTGGAACCAAATGAGACTTGATTAAGAAGACTAGATAGGATAATGGACTTGGACGAAGGCGTTTTCGAGTCGCTCGTCATGATCAATTCGGATGTGAGTTTCAAGTCAAACAGGAAGTCTCATGACGTGCGCACATTCTTGGCTATGAGCGTGGGTGCCAGAAGAGAGTAGGTGAAAGGAAAGGAGAAGACGAAAGCGAAGAAGAGGACGACGAGGTGAGCGGCCCGTCGCGCCCGCCGCGCTGATCAGGCGAGCCGGTTGGAGTGAAAAAGACAGAAGGGAGACGAAGGAGGAAGGGCTCACAAGTCACAGAACAAGAAGAGCGTCTTGCCCGGACCATCTCCGCCGGACGTGCTCGTCGTCGTAGGGGCAGGTGCGGCCGTGATGGATGGATAGAGTGGGTAGACCGAAGCGAAGGTGTGATGCGATCGCGGTGCTGGTCTGCGAGATCAATGTGGGAAAGCCCAACTCGCCTCACCGGCTCTCGCGATCCCCTATTTATCTATACACACGTTCGGCATGGCATGTACGGCTCGTCGACGCTAACCTCCGCATTCAATCGGTCCGAAGGAAAAGACCCGCTTTCACAATCCGCTCACGCACGCACGGACCACCCATCGACGAGAATGTTACTTCGAACTGCGACGGCGATGATCTAACTTTGCTGACCAGCGCAGGCACGTTGAGAGATGTATCCAGGCGGGAGAGATGGAAAGGGGAGGGGGCGGGGAAACGAAGGAAGGGGAAGGACACAGAATGGCACAGACGGTTCAGGGCGGGTGAATTGTACGATACAGCGCAGGGTAGAGCGAATCGGAAAATACAAAACAGGCGATGGGCAGGGAATGGGAAAGGAAAAAAAAAAAAGGAATACGAAACAGGGCGGGCGAAAAGAGAGCTGAGTAAAAGTCGAAGAGGGACAGCGTCGATAGAGCCGAAATCGAAGCGAGGAAGGAAATTTCCAGCACTGGCGGGTGGGGGCAATGTCGGCTCCGACGGCGGCGAGAGAAGGAAAAAAAAAAGTTCGTCCACATACAAATGGGTCGGTGGGTGTAACCGCGATCCAGGAGGGGAAGATATCGTCTGGTGAGCGAGAGCCAAAGGGGACAAAGGAGAACAAGTCCAAAAAACCGCAGGCGCGGCAAGCGAAGCCGAGCCGGGGGTTCGGGGGAACGCTTCGCAATTTTGGTTCGAAAGGACGAGGTCCGGGGTCGGAGACTGGGAAGAGGGGGAAGTCGATATTATCCGGTCCGAGTCACATTTAGACGGACATCCGGGATGCACAGGATCCTTTGCCGTTTCATCTCATCTTCGAGGATCCTGAAACGCCGGATCGATCAACGATATGGACGCTGGGAGGTCTTGAATGTGCTCCGTCGATGACGATGACGATCCCGGGCCCGGAACCAGTCCCTGACCCAGGCCGGCCGAGGAGCCGCCGAAACCGACGTCGAGACCTGTTGCTGTTGTTGGTGCGTTCAAGCTGCCACGTGGCGACCCTTCGCCAATGATGGACAAGTTGCAGAGGCCGGCTCCGACAGGCAGCGCAGAGCTGGGCGTCATCGTGTCGCCGTTCATGGGCGCGTGGGCATGGCCGTCGTCGGCGCTGACGCCAGTACCAGAGCCAGGGCCGAAGCCGGACGTGGGGAAGACGGTGGCCAAGTTGATACCGAAAAGAGGCGAAGCGACCATATCGGCCGCGCTGGACAGCCATCCGGACGCTGCTTCGCTCCCCGAGGCCATGCCGCCGGTCTGAGGGGAGAGGGCGGTGTAGCTGCCGAGGTCGGTGAGTTTCGTTCCGCCGGCGAGAGAGTCGAGGAGGTGGTTGGTGGAAGGAGATGAAGGAGGGAGGGGAGCGCCTAGAGACGTCACGCTCGAGGCAGACATGCTATCGGACGTACTGTCTCGGGACAGGCCTGTGGGCAGGGACGATGGGCAAGCGGAGGACAGAGCGGCAGCGGCGGTCAGGTGAGCGCTTAGGTCATCCACCGAGCGTCCGTCGAGAGCGGGCGACGTTGCGCCGAAAAGGACGCCATCGGTGCCAGTGGTCGTGCTGAGCGTGCCGGTGGTCATCAGCGACGGTCGTCGGCTGGACTCGACGGACGAGGGAATGCTTGGAGTCGATCCGGAGCCGTCGGCCAAAACGCCGGACATGGACGCCAGGCTGGATGGGTCCGACAGCGCGGTGTAACCGCCTGCGAGCGTGGTGCCGAACGGGTGAGACTGCTGGACCATGTAGGATGGCATGGTGGCGCCGGTGGAAATGAAGAGCGGTTGCGAGGCAAAGCCGTGGTTGTGGTCTTGCGGAAGATCAAAGGGGAGCGGGGGCGGAACCGTCGACGGCATGACGGGAGAGGGCACGCCCACTAGACCACTGCTGTTGCGAGGGTCGGGTGGAAGCGAGGGGAATTACGGTCAAGATGAGAAATGAGGTAGGTAGAGTGGGCGACGCTTCAAGGACCCAGCTCACCTTGGGACGACGCCATTGGAGTGATACTGTGGCTGATTCCAACCAGCGCCGACGTTCAAGCGATGTTCTCCTCCTCCTCCGCCAGCGGCGCTGGCAGGTGTGACGACGCTCTGTACGTGTCGGCCGGTGCCGACCCACTTGTGCTTGGCTTCCGGCTTGAGCATCCACCAGCTTCCCTTGCCCGGCGCGGAGGAAGGCCTGGAGACCTTGAGGAAGAGGTGCGGCTTGATGGACAGAGTCGACTTGATTCGGTTCTTCACGCGAGCCTCCCAATCCTTGCCGTAGGCCCATTCCCGGATCTGAAAGTAGAGAAGACCAGGGGGTGGGGGGCGAAAATGAACGGAAAATCCGTGAGCTTTGCGAACCCTCCTCTTTCCTTGGCCCGCTCCGGACTGGATGGCGGCGACTCACCGCCGGAAACTCGTCGATCATGGCGTTAAAAAGCTCGGCGATGACCATCTTGGTATCATGTTCCCGAGAGAGACATCGACAGATCTGAAGGAGTCCAAACGTAAGGAAGTAGGGAGCGGGAATGAAGAGAGAGACACGCGGATGGGCGGAGGAATGAATGTATGAGCGGAGGGAAGCGGAAGGCGTCGAAACCGATCACGGCCAAGGGGCCGAAGAAAGCCAAGCAAACATCCACCGCGTGTCTGCCCGACTTACCATGTCGGCCCAATTGAGCCGTTTGCCGGTCACGCTCGACTGTGCCAATCGACTGTTCTTGGGCGGCTGGGGCAAGGGCAAGGGCGGGGCGGCGTCGTTGGCGTTGGCGTTGGCGTTGGCGAAGGAGGAGGGGGACGAGGCCGCAGAGGAGCTCATGGGCTGGTTTGCCACCGCCACCGCACGCGAACAAGGCGCGGGCATGCTCGCCATCGCGGCGCCGCCGCCGCTCAGGTTGGTGCTCGCCGTGCCGGCCGAGGCGGTTTCAGAAGGTACGGGCGAGGTGACGGCAGAAGTGTTGGTGGTGTCGGTCGTCGAAGAGGAGTCCGGGAGAGGGCGAACGCCGGCGACACCCATGGCACTCGTAGCGGCACTCGCGTCCACGCTCCCCATCCGGGATGGCGCGGGGTCCATCATCGTCATCGTCCTCGGCCCGCTCCACGCCACGCCACTTGAGCCCCAAGGGATCGTGGTCGCGGAGACGACGGAGCCGGGCGGAGAAGCGGCGGCGGGGCGGGGTGCGAAGCCGGTGGGTGTGCCTAGACGGTAACCGACGGCGACACCGCCAAAGCCAACGGGCATCTGCATACCCGACCAGGGGTATCACTGGCTGGGGGGAGTGGGGAGAAAATGCAGGATGGAGAACGAGAAGGCGAGAGACGGGTGGTGGGGGGAGTCGAAAAAAAAGAGAGAAAGCAGGGAGAGGACGGCGGGGAAAGAGAAAGAAGAGAAAAGGAAGAGACTGCGAGCCGAAGCTGCTGACAGGGGCACGGTGATACAGATGTGGGGTGCTAGGTGGCGGCCCAGGTGGTGGCGAAGAAGGGGGGAGGGGGAAACGAAAGAAGATCTATACTTGCGCGACGTCGCCCGGGCGTCTAAGTATAAAGCGGAGGAGGAGGAGGAGGAGGAGGAGGGGGGGTTGCCGTGAACGTCGTCGCTGGATCGCTGGATAAGAAGGAGAAGAAGAAGGAGGAGGGGAAGCGAAGAAGCGGGTAAGCGGCCAAGGGATGACGGAGGTGTGCAGGTGAGCAGGTGGAGTGAGGCAGACGACGACGTCGTCCGAGCACAGGCAAGGCAAGGCATCGCAAGGCATCACATCGCATCGCATCGTTCCGCTCGCCGCATCACATCGCATCTCATCGCATCCATCCCCTCCGGAACCTCGCCGGGCCGGTCGTCACGGCTTACCTAACTGAACACGGTCTCCGGCCCCAGCCGGCGGTGGTGCTTGGTCCTTGCTTGCCGTCTATCCTCCGCCTCCCAGCTTCGGTCGGGTGCTTGGCGGTTCCTTGGCGCAACGGCCGCCGTGACAATCGCCGACGATGCGAGGCGGTGGGACCGAGGACACCGGGGGAGAGGAGAGTGCAGGGCGAGTGGGCGCAAGGGCGAGGGGGGAGAAAAGGAACCGGGACAGGGAAGGCGGTGGCGTCGGTGGCGACGACGACATGCTGCGCAGATCGTCGTCACTCGCACCGCGCCCGCAGCTCGTCGCCGGTGCATGTTACGTCATCGCGCTTCTTTCTTTCCCTCCGCCTCCCTCCGAGTGGCGTGTTGAGATGTCATCGGGCGTGCGATGGGCGATGGCAATGGCGATGGCGGTGTTGCTTGGACATGTGAGCGAGCGAGTCTGGCATATACGATCCTGTGTTTGTCCGTCCGTACATATATACATGCATACATACATACATATAGAAGCATGTGCTTGTTCTCGCGACCAAGGCGCCCATCGAAATGAACGAAACGAAACAGGTCAGACGAGACGGACGGACGGCGGTGGCTTCCAAGTCGTTTTCTCACACACCTCCAGTCGGCTGTCAAAAAGGCGCCTCCTTCTCACACCGCCTTCGAACCTACGTCCGTTCGACGCAGCCACGCCTGGCTGTGTGCGCATGCGCCACGAGCGGAGCGCCGCGCCGCGCCGACAGACGGTTTACCACCTCCCTCTACCTTATACCGTCTCTTCTACCCCGCGTAATCGTCCTTTCTCAAGACACAGGCCGACAAATTGGGCATGGTTTCCTTTTCAGTGCTGCCCTGCTCCCAAATCGCATGGCTGGGCTAGAGAGGAGAGGACAATGCAGGACAGAACAAGCAGGCCGAGGCGTCTTGGACATCTGTCCATTCCATCCATGATGCTCTGCTCCGGGGTGTAATACAAAGCGTGGGCGACGAGAGAGGAGCGCAAAAGTCGAGCGGCGGCGACCAAAGAAACGAAACCCGCGGTTTGCAACCGGCTGAGAGACAAAACCAAAGAAGGGACGCGATCGAAAGCGGTTCCACGGCAAACACACGGACACCACGACATCGGATCTTAGCTCAGGCCCCCGTCGCCGTTCCCCTTCCCCTTTCCGTCCCTGCCGCGGGTGGTGGGCCTTCTCCTCCCTGCTCGAGCTCGAGCCCGAGCTCAAGCTCTAGCCAGACGCGGCCCAACGTGATACCGCAGGGGAAATTGGTGGAAAGCGTGTTGCCCCGGAACGAGATGGACGCCGTCTGGTCGCGGAAAGTGTACTGGCCGTTGGTCTGTTGTGCGTCGACCCAAAAAAAAAAAGTCGGTCAGTCCACATTCGATAATCGCCCGGTCGAACGGAGAGAAGACAACAGATTGGCCCCACCCCACGGCTTCACCTGATCATTCCAGTTCAGCGCGACCAGCGTGTACGCCGCGTTGCCGTTCCCGGCCGGCGTCTTGTACGCGACGACTTGGAAACCGTTGTTGGCCGACGCTCCGATCCGTTGCGCGAACGCGCCGTTGCCACCGGAAACCGGCGACGAGGCGCAAGAGTGGTGAGCGAGGGAGTAGACTTGGGGTCACGGATAAAGACAGCGAAGAGAGATGCTCGTCAGTCAGTCAGTCAGTCAGCTGGCGGCTACCATCATACAAGACACTCACACTCCTGGTTGAGAGTCCAGTTGCTGCCGTCGATGGTCACCACACCGCGGCAGCCACCGCCACAGCTGTCGGAGCCTCCCAAGACCGGCCCGCCTTGAGGGTTCATGGCGAGGGACCACTTGAGGGCCGAACGAGCGCCCTGTTGCGCTCCCGCGGTGATACTTGAACCGAGACAAACGGACACGGACGAGATGTGGTGAGAAATGGCGGCGCGGCAGGAGCGTTAGCGGAAAAAAAAAAAAAAAAAAAAAAAAAAAAAGAA